>JAYMSL010002593.1:0-13975 GCA_036897195.1 Plantago coronopus | reverse complement strand
CAGCGGTTACCTGCTTTTTTTTAGAGAAGCAGAAGCAGAAGTTGTGAAATAAAACACTACATTTCTGCTTTTTTTTTCCAGAAGCAGAGAAGTGCTTTTATTAAGCAATGGCAAACACTACCTTAGACTCGACTAACTTCTCCTATTGATGTTGGATTGAAGTCGACGATCAACTGGGAATGTACATATTATGATTGTATAACTATATGTTAATTAGATTAAATAATTTATGTATCCGTGTCTTTCGACATCACCGATCTGCAAAGTAATCGACTTGAAGTTCACTTCAGAACAACTTGTCTGATTCAAAGTATATATGTGATGATATGATGGAGTTAGCTTTTATGATGCACATTGTATTGAAGCTGGCTCATAGTATACATTACAACTACCAAATACCAATGGCATTCTCTTTATTTCATTTCTAATTACAGGCAGGATGAGTTTTTAACCAAACAATATCAGTTTGCTTTTATTATTAACTGTCAATAAAATACGCGATTTAATATATAATAAAAACGAGTGATAAACTTCTTTTTTTTTTTTTTGAGATATACTATTATAATTAGAATTGTTGTACAAAATTTTTAACTTATAATCAACGTAATGTTCTTAAAGCCTCAATACACAGGAAATATCACCCATTTCGGGAATTGAACCCATGACCTCTTAGATTATGGATGTTTCAGCTAACCACTCGGGTACAAGCGCTTTGACGAGTGATTAACTGATAAGATTTTACCGTTTTAAAAAAGAATTGATAAGATTTTGATGTGCAAAGAAAATATCGTGAGATCGGTATTCAAATCAACACGCATGTTTTATGTTAATACACACCCAAGAATTATTCATTGGCGCCGGTGAAAATATAAGATTTAGAAATTATTTAAATTAGGATTCCAGCTTATGGATACTTGTCTCAAGGTGATGATCACAATTATGATATTTCACGTTCAACAAATCAAAGACATTGTTTTATTTGGTGCCAATAAAACAGTAATACATTCTCCCTATATGAAATTGACAAATTTTAGTTTTGTCCTCATCGAAAGGGTTTATAGTAGATTAGCCCACCGATGTGCTCAATCATGAAACCAGTGAGATATAATAATTTACACAATTTATTTATATTTATTTATATTTCTAGGTCTATACATAATACATTTTGCCATAGACTACAAAGTTTAACAACAAAATTACAAAGTACAAGAATAATTCCCCCACAATACATGTATTTTACATAATGTTTGAAATTAATTAATGAGAAAATTATGAATTAGGTTATGATTACTACTAAATAGGTCATGTTTTGTTTATTTACCAGATATATATTATTGTGTATTTCAAAATCAATAAAGTAATAAAGTGAATGAATTTCAACTGAACAATGTTGAATTTAAATATAAATTCGTATTACGCATACCTAAATTACTGAATGTAAGATTTTAAATTTTAACTGAACATGATATAAGGAATTAAGAAGTTTGTAATTTGTGGATATTTGTTTGAATTAAATATGATGATGGTCAAAAGATTGTCTTGTTGGAAAAAATCAAGCCGAAAACAGTCAACTAAGAGTTAAAATAGGATGCGATGAAGCACATCTGCACATGCAATGCTAGAACATTACAAGACCACCAAAAAACAACACCATTTTCAGATTTCATTGCATCTGATCTGTATTATTATGTAGTATAACTTATATATGTATATTCTGACCAACTTAAATAAATACAGAAAAAAGTATCCTAGGTAAATCAAATAAGTGGATTAGAATAATGTGGGTTACACATGTGGTGAGGTTTTATATTCATTATGTTTGTTGTTAGCGCCTTTACACCTAGCTTATCATGTTCATTGCGCTGCTGGAAACTCCAAGAACTTGGACCGAATTAAAGTAGGTTCCATTATCCGCCGGATTAGCCATGTAATATATATTTTTCAATATGGATCATCAAATTATTTGCAAGGTTTTCAAACTTGAATTATTTGGGATTTGACGATCTGTAAACCAACATCTTCAGGATGGTAATCCACATAAAACATATATAAACAATGATTCAACAAAAACAAAAGAAAAAAAAGAAAAAAGAAGATGCAATTGCAGTTTTACTAACGTGTTAATACTTATCTTACATATGATCGTTGATGATTCTTGCATAGATATTGTTTATGTGATTATTAGCTGACAATTTCTATTCGAAAAGGTTGTATGTTCACTCATAATTATAAGGTCAAATATATATTCGTGAACTAAGCATGATTCATAATAGATCGAGTTTAATACTCACAAAAGTTGACCATATGACCAATCCGTGTGGGAATAGCTCTAAGCCCATGACTGAGCCCCCTGAGTTGGTATATGTTGCATTATATGGACTTTATACATGTCAATCATCTGAAAAGTGATAACATACCGTAATTTACATAACCTAGTCTCCTAATCATATTTAAGTTATAATAGCATAATTCTCCATACACTACAAATAGCCAGCTTCCAATACCAAAAAAAAAAAAAACAAACAAACAAACAAATAGCCAGCTTCACTATTTGGTCGTTGGCTCCTCTACTACTGTACACATGAGCCCTACAGTGCACAGTGAAGGGAAGTTGCATTGTACCTGCACCACCTTCGAATTTTCCCGTCTTTCCCATTTGCTTCACACTTATCTCTTTAATTTAGCCTCTTTCATGTTAACTTACTTTGCAAATCCGAGAAATAGCCCCTTTTGCGCTTAAACCCTCATCATCCACATAAACAGAGAGACAATCAATTGGAAAATATTGATCCATTCTAGTTAGTCAAGTCTACATTGAGCATCTGTTTTGGGTGCAGAAAGTTGGCAACTCAACTTGTTAATCAAGTGGAAAGCAACCACTAATCCGTAATCTTGATTGATTAAGTTTTTCACAAACCCCACCAAAACTTAATGACTTCTTGCCCACACATTGATTTGAATTAATGAACTTCAACCCAAAAATTAATCAGATTAATGGAGTTTGATTTAATGGGCTTTAACTGATGACTATTATGTCACCATCTAATTATGACTAAATCAGGATAAGTACACCATAGTAATTATGCAATTAATAATAGCGTTATGACTTATGCATATCAACCGTTGAGTCGAGTTTCTTCTTTCGTCATCAAATCGTCCCGATGACAAAAACACTATTTTACCAGATTAGTCGCATTTAACGAATATTGTGAGAAAAAGAATGAACATCCTTTAAAATGTATTGTGCAGTTGCCTCAGGCTCCCAGACAACCTCAATTCACAAGCAGTAATGATATTCTAGGTTCATCATCAACATTTTACAAACGAGCAGTCTGCAAGATCGTACATTTCTGGACAAATCATCCACAACGCTCATTGATCAAGTGTGATTCACACTTAATTGATGGCGTGTACAGTGGAGTAATGCTAACAAATCATCCAAATCATTGATTAAATGTGTTTCATAGATGTTGTGGTTTGTGAAGTAACGCTAACAATAAGGTCTTTAATTTTCATACTGACCACAGATTCGAATCACCATGCTAGAGAATTCGAACTACTGTCCTATGAGAAAATTCTTGGAACTGAGAGGATTGAACAGGATAGGTACAATGACAAGTAACAAGTTTCTATTGAAGATGTGTACAGCAGTATCAGTATATGGCTATTCAACAAGGCATCATAATGGCCAAGCAGTGTGTGTATATGAGGTCAAAAAGGCAATCCATATGCAACATATCAGCAAACTTTGCTCTGAAACTATGAAAGAGCTGAATCACTATAGCCCTATACAAGTTAACACATGTATATGATATATCACAGAAAATGAAAAACAAGAGCTGTTACAGTTAACAAACCGGCATTGCTTCCCTAAACCCGACACTAAAATTGCTGTCAAACCTCTTCTTACCAAAATCTTTGTTGCCCTTCTGCATCACGGCAACAAATTCGTTGAAATCAATCCGACCATCCTACAGAATGAAACATTAAGTTGTTTTGAGTCAGATGTTCACCAGGAAACTAAGCACAGAAACTCAACCACATTGACTATTGTAACTTGTAGAGTACTTGTAGTAGCAATTAATTAAGGCACTTACATTGTTTTGGTCAGCCTCATCGATAATGTCTTCCAAACGAATGTCCTTGATTCCAAATTCCTCGCAGGCCTTTTGAAGCTCGTCTTGGGTAATGTAGCCACTCCCATCTTTGTCGAAGTATGAGAACGCTCTAAATAGATGATCTTCCTTATCGATCTTGTTCATGTGCAAAGTCGCTGCTATGAACTCTCCATAGTCGATAGTACCACTATTGTCAACATCAGCCTGTATTGAAAAGGAAAACGCTTCGAATTAAATATCACGAACAACATTGTGCTGATGATAATTGAACTGTTTTAGTATACGATTGAAGTAGTTTCAGGAGTACAACTTACAGCCTTCATTAAATCATGTATCTCGGACTCATTAAGATTAGCTCCATATCTTTTCAAGCCAATCTTGAGTTCCTCGAATGTGATAGAACCACTGTTATCTGTGTCTATCGCCTTGAACATTTCTTTTAGCCCAGCAATTTCTTCGTCAGACAGACTTTCCGCAATGACCTGCATATAAGATAATGCAAAGACAGAGAAATGAATACTGGTTTCAAAACAGCAGCAGGAACATTTATCGCTTGCAGATATATGGATTGTACTGTAACATCTATTCTTAATTTGAGAACATTCTGAGGTTTCTGATAATACTAGAGAAATGCAAGTGGTTTTAGTAATGGTTTGGTTTCGACAGCAAAAATACATACCCTCAGAGCCATTTTCTTAAGCTTGTCCATAGCCGAGAACTGTGTCAAGCGGCTTAATACAGCAGAATCAAGAGGCTTATCTGGAGCTACTCCGTCAACTTGCACCCAAGGATGACCTACACGAAAACAAGTCAGCCTTGAAATTAGCGGAGGATTTTTCATTGAACAATTTCTATAGACCAATTCTATGTTTTCCAATTCAAATTATGACCAGGTAACCACCTATTAACTAATTCTGCAGGTCTGACCTGTAACTGTAGAACTACTAACAAACAAATTAACGTATAGAACAGATGAATGCATTGTTTGGGTAAAACGAGACACACTTTGGATAGCTATGTTAAACTTCCTAGCAACTTTTATCATGTTGTTACGCATATTCTGTAGTTTGCTACGAGATTCTTTGAAGAACTTAAGGATCTAGGCACTCCAAGAGCATCAATGGACTTGAATGAAACCTTAACTACTGATAGAATTAACATGGCAATACTTACAGAGGACTTCATGAACCTTTATCCGCCTTCTTGGATCTCTTACAAGCATTTTCTTTACCAAATCTTTCGCACTCTCAGAAATTTTAGGCCAGGGATCAGATGTAAAGTCAATATTACCATGCAGAACCTCTTCAAAGATTTCTTGTTCACTCTCTGTACAAATGGCAAGTGATAGCACATATCAGAACAGAGCAAAACAGAATGTACACGAATATGGTGATAAAGTCTTGCATATCTTACCACCCCAAAACGGAGGCACACCACAAAGAAGAATATATACAATAACACCTGCACTCCACACATCAGATTCTGGTCCATAATGTTTGCACAGAACTTCCGGGGCAACATAATAAGGGCTTCCAACCACATCACCAAAGATTTCCCCTATACATACATCAAACAAATGCATAATTAGACGTCTCAAAGATAATCACAAAACACGTATATGTTAATGAAAAAAGTTGTGAACTCTACCTGGCTTGAAGAAAATTGACAATCCAAAATCAATAGTCTTTATCGGTGAATCCTCCTCATCGTTAACAAAAAGAAAATTCTCAGGCTTAAGATCACGGTGCATCACCCCTAAAGAATGGCAAGCTTCTATAACACCAACTATAGTCCTAGTAAGGTCAGCCGCCTTTTTCTCCGAGTAATGCCCGACTTTAACTATCTTATCAAAAAGCTCACCACCTGCACATAGTTCCATAACGACATGAACTGCCACAGCATCCTCATACGCGCCCTTAATAGAGATGACATTCGGGTGGCCTGATAAGTGATGCATGATCTCTATCTCTCTCCTAACATCATCCACATCTTCCATGGTTAACAATTTCCTCTTTGCAATAGATTTACAAGCATACTTCTTTCCGGTACTTCTCTCCGTACAGAGAAAAGTAGTCCCAAACTGTCCATGTCCAAGTTTCTCCCCCAAATTGTAGTGTTCCTTCAGATGTCCAGTTTTGGTTCTAAGCACCGAGTCAACTTGAAGACCGATGCTCATCATTCTCTTGACATTGTGAGGTTTCCTCGGCTTTGGAGTCTCCGCCTGCTTAGGCTTCTCGGTAAATACCATGATCACGTGATCCTCCGGCTTAGGAATTTGCGAAGTTTTCTTATCATCGTCCTTCTTCACCGGCTCTTCCTTGATAACTCGAGGCTGTTTTGGCTCTTCCTTAACCACCAAAACATGCTCGACAATTGCAGCCTTGGGTGTTCTGATCTCCTCCTTTTCGACTCTCACCACTTCAGGGGGCTGAACATGAACAGGCTCAGGAGCTACTGTTGCCGTCGCGGTTACACCAACATCAGCCCCCTTTTCCTTGTTATCCTTGTTGCAATCGTCAATCATATCAGGCGATCTAGGCGACCATAATGACTGCGAAATCGTGTTTAAGAAACTACCTTTCGCCAGCTTTCCATTAATGCAAACATTACCCATCTCTTCCTTCAAATCTGTTATCTTCCTTACCACTCCCTTGCTATGCAGACGTGCAAATCAAACTCATAACCAAACAAAACCCACACAAGCCCACAAAACCCACAAATTTGATGATTTGATCAAAAATATATCAAAACAAAACCGCAAAATCAAAGACTTTTTATCCAATGAATCATAAATTAATCCAAAACCCTTTAAGATTTCAGACTCTTTATGATAAAAAAAAAGTGTGTATGAACAAACAAGTAGACTTAACAGAGCAAGTAAAAATCTGGGATGAAATTCTAGAAACGGGAATTAAAATATATATCGAGTCGAAGGGGATAGAAGTCTAACCGAATAGGCCAAGTCAAAATCCAGCAAAGTATTAGCAATGTACAGAAAACGAAAGACGAAGGAGACAAACAGGGGAGAGGAAAATCAACGAGTAATTTGGTTGTTGGTGATGTAATTGGGAAACAGAGCAGAATAGTTTACCGAGTCTGTCCCAATTTCCCGCCTTGTCCATTTAACAGGAATTGGAGGGGATTGGGAATTAACAATTTGGGGTTTGGGATTCTGATTAGGGTTTTTAAATAATAGTTGTTGCTGTCTCGGATTGAACGAGAGAGAGAGAATGCGAAAGGAAGGAAAGAAGGAAGAAGGAGAAGAAACAGGGGATTGTGAAATTGACAGGTTTTTCTGTTGGAATGTTTCCAATTTTCGCACGCGTTTACTATGTTTAAACAGTACTTATCCTTAATTGACTTAATAATGAAGTCATTAAGAGGGCTATTATGCATGTATGTTACTAGTACATCTTTTCTAACAAATCTACGCAATAAATACTTCTTTGGATATCTTCTGTATACATTAAAGTACTTTACTTCTTATCTTTTTTTGGATTTTTTTTTTTTACTTTTGTTGTTTACACTTTGGTTTAGCCTAACTTTGCAGGTATATTGCTCAACTTACTTTTAATTTTTAACCCCTACTAGGAATATATTTATCATATTCAGGTTCAATTCAGTTCAAAAAAAAGTTCAGTTTAGTTCACTTCAATTTTGGTTAATTCATATTTATACTTCACTTTTAGTTTAAATCAGATCAGATCAGTTCAGCTGAAAAAAGAAAAGAGTCTAATCCGTAGCAATATAACGACATGAATTTATTTGTAATTATTATGCTAGGACAGTGTACAAACTTTTAACGAAATGTAAGCAAAGTTGATAATTTCAATACATCCAACGGCGAATTAACAGAGAAGATACAAAATCACCATCATTGAGAAGATATTGTACCTCTTTTTCTTCCTCAGGGAGTTATAAGCTATGAAAAGCATTAATGTTACATTAATTCAAACGATTACAATAAAAACACGTTGACTAATTTACGTACATTTTAACCGTTCATGAACACTTATATCATGAACCGTACCATTAAGTAAACTATACAAATGCATGCCCCTATCATTCACCCAAAGGTCATGACAATTTCGTATGATCATGCTATTTCAGTGAAAATATAACATTCGATATATATATATATATATATATATCTAATTTACTATACACGATCACGGATAAATTGGATTTAGATAAAGTAATCAGATTAGGAAGTATAAATCCAGTCATAATGAAGCTGCGTGTCCGGATAATACAGAGATATGTTATGACCCTTACACGTTTGTCGGAAACTCATACTTTTCGTACACATACGTGTGGATGTGTAGGAAATCGTCAAATGTGCAGTGTGTGATAAAACCAAATACCAAACAATTAATCATTCCTATGTGGATATGGATTTTGACTAACTAATTAACTTATTCCTTAACTGAAGTGGTACACACGACGTATGTCAATGGATCAATGTCTGTTAATGACTTTAAATTAATACACGGACCTAATAATCTCCTACCGTGTTTAGATTGATTGGAGCAATATTATCTTAATTACACGTTCAAATCGCGTTTATCTGACTTTCAGAATTTGAATTACTTCCAATTTCGCACAATTTAAGGTCGAAAAAGTTGCGATAACGGTTACAAATGTCATTATAAAATAATGAAGAGAGTTTTGATAGTTAGTTGATTGTAGGACAAACCGGCTGAATTATTGTTGTCAGACTGCAAGCAATCTGGGATGAGATATGTGCTTGCACGTACGTTGACGTTTGTTTGTTAAGGTTTGAGGGCAGCCGGCGGCCGGCAGGAGATGATTAAGCCCAAAGAAGGCGATACTAATTTAGGCAGCCACTCTGAATCTTTCTATCAGATAATGCCTCATGGCATGACTACACGACACTGGATGGATTCAATTTTGGCTTTATACCTAATCTGGGGGTTAGATCTTTACAAGGTTTGTACTTTCGAGGGCGATAGTTCAAAAGCTTACAAATACCAAATCCGAAATCTTAATTTCAGAACATAATCCTGAGTAAAACTTCGTGTTATACAATGCGACATAATCCAAGAGCTACAGTCAATACATTTAAAGAATTTGGCCAAGGTGTGTCTATCTATACAATGCTGACATATCCCATTTCGGTTTCTCACTCTACCGTAGCCTCTCATCAGGGCGATGCACATTGCAGAGCGGAAGTAATGATGCGCTCGTAAGTCATACTAAGTCAAAAGAGAACAAGTTCAGACAAGGATCACTCCTGCCTGCCTCCCTTGAATGTTCTATCGTTGATTCTACAGAGAAGTCAGCATCAACTACGGAGACTCCATATTTGTTCCACAACACATCCAGACTCCAGTATGTTATATACTACTAGTCCCATATGATGACAGCAATGCTTCCTAATCTAATATTGACTGTAAGCAGGAGTTATTCTACATATAAGACAGGATACACACACTTTCTATGGCATAAAATTTCCAACTTTGCCATATTCAGAAAATCATAGTAGAATACTAATCTGGACTAGACTTTATCTACTTGCTGCCTTAATGCACCTAGAACTACCCTGCTCCGATTCTTTGCACATTAAACATACAATTGCGGGACTGGCAGAAATTAAGAGAAGAAAAGAATCACAGATATAGTATACACCAGATAATATAGTGAACGTAACAGCCTGATATCAAATATATCCTGGAAAAGATCAAAGTTTAAAGCTAATATTCAACAAGGCCAGATATTTGTATCGAAAAGAGATGTAGCACCACAGACCAATCAGCATTCAAGTCAATGTTAATTTGCTAATATTCATTCCTAAAAAGCACAGCTTTCATTATGCACTAGGTGCAATATGATTCGCTCAATGGATGCGTTAAACTGTCTAAGGACACGCAAACAAAATGATAATATGTTTATTGCACTAGCAAAATAACTATAGTATATCATGTCAAGCGCCAAGGAGTGGCATACCAAATGGTATAGCAACTTCACTTGTTGCCATTTGTCAGGGGAAGTTGTTCTAAAACAGGAAGCATAAAGAAACACACAAGTCTATTTTTAGTTTTATGATGATTCCAACTTTTGTTAATGCACAGAATACATAGTACCTACATTTTCAAACATCTTTTGCTAATTCAGAGAGATCAACATCTCCATCTTCATTTTTCTGAATGAACTCATCTTTAGGAAGGGAGCTTTCAATATGAGTTCCACGCCTCCAGTGCGGTGAGGAAGAGTCATCATAAATGTGCGGAACCCCAACTGAATTAAAAAACTCTTTTTTCATCTCTTCAGCTGCTTCAAAAAATTTGCCAATGCCACCAAAGAAATCACGTTCAATGGCTTCAACATCACTCCGCAGACCAGGGAAGTACGAATTGCCTTCCCCCGACTCCAAGGGGAATGATCCTTTAGTCATCTGGTCCGTGACATCCTCCTCAGTGTACTCTTTGTTAGATTGTACCATCTCTGTAGGCCTGTACAGGAAGCCACTTAAAATAGTCAGCAAAACATTCAAATGCCATGTGTTTTAAGACTTTTAGTATCTTATCGCAAGTATGATAACACTTTTTCCGTCTAAAGCAGCTTCACACTTCCGCGTTCAAAATAAAACCAACTATTTTTTATAAGGATGTTTTCACCTCTGCAGTCGCACCAAAGGCGGGGATGATTACAACACAAAAAGGAGAGAGCAGGACTCATAAATCACTGCATTTATGAGGTTAATAAGCACTAACATAATAGTACACTACTAAACCATAGTTCATTTCAAGCATATTACATTCCAGATTTATGGCTCGGTGTAAAAATGAGCTTATTCGACATTCCTGCACATTATCCTCACTTCTATAAGTAAGATTTTTCACCTATTTATTCCAATAGCTCAACAAAATGCTGATTGTCAATAACTAAATGCAATTACACAAAATCTCCTCTCAATTTGTTAGCTCCAGCTCAAAAATCGGCACAAGCATTCATACACCTATTTCTAAACAAAACTTCAACAATTTGCTTCACAATTCACACATAAACAGACTAATTTAACAGTTCGAATTCCAGCAAAATCCACAACCAACACATTCAATAACAAACAGTGTACCTTCCAAGACAGTCTTTGAAGATCTCTTCAGTTTTCTCGCACTTGCGAATAAACCTGCCAGGCTCCACCTCCTCAGTGTGGCACTGTGATTTCACGACCTTCCTGGTGGCACAGCGCTCGCCGTTAGGGTTTGATGAACCATTAGATGAGGAGGAATATACAGCACCAGTATCATCGTCATCATTCCATACCCAACCCATTCTTTTCAGCTACGATATGAATCGACTCGTATTGGGATCGTTATTGATTGTGAAATCTAGGGCGTGTTCTTGTTCAGTGAAGAATGTTCCAGAAACCGGTGGCTTCTTATCACGGTGTCAAGTCATTTCCACCGCCTCTTTCTTTTTATCTTGGGTAGCACATAATTGTAATTTTCATACTTATCCCTCCATTTATGACTATTTATTAAAAAGCATCCAACTGTATGCCTCTTTTGTCCTTCAATTGTTGGTTAAAAACCGCCACCGTAATAATAACCAACTAATAATAACTATTAAAATTAAGTTAACGGTTTTTAACCAACCAATAACCAATGTGGCATATGGGATGTGGCCTTTGGGAGTTGGGCCTTATGTTTGATTATTTGGTTACACTAATGTTATGTACAGAACAAATTTTGATATATTCAGAACAATTATTAACAAAAATATTACATATTGCATAATAGTCCTCAATTTTATAATTTAATGAAAATGCCTTTAATAATTTTTCGAAACTTCAATAATCATTCTACTTTCCTAAGTAATTAATTAAATTCAACATACAAACAAACTATAAACAAATTCAACATTGAATTAAATGTTTGTTTTTTCAAAAATAGAAATATTGTACAAATAATCTTCTTTATTTTTTTAATTTTTTACCATAATTAACTCCATAATCTGGGCAAATTAATGCCCAGATTATGTAGCAAATCTGGGCAAATTAATGCCCAGATTATGCAGCAAATCTGGGCAAATTTTTTGCCCAGAATTTGCTGCAAATCTGGCCGGTCGGCCAGACCAGTCAAAACATGAAGAGTTCTTTATGTTTTGACTGGCCAGCCGGCCAGTGATAATTTAAAAAAAGAAAAAATTCATAAAAAAGTATGAAATTAAATTGAATTTTAATTTAATCAAGACTAAATTACTTGAATTTGAAACTTTTACTCATGTTAATGACTTTTAAGTTTATAAGATATTTTTTTGTTCTATTTGAAAGTTTTTGGGTTAATTTATAAATAATCAAAATATGATATTTTTATGTAAATTACCATTTAACTTGTTCTGAAAATATCAAAAGTTGTTTTGTACATAACAAAACCCTACTATAAAAGTTTTGCCTACTGCAACAAAAATTTATGTAGTCAATTTTAAATCATCTTACAAGATTAGTTGAGTAGATTGGAGTCCGACCCAAAAATATCGAGGCTCCATCAAAAATTTGGAAAATGGACTCCAACAATAATGTATCAATAAGTAAATGAGAAGATAGAGTTTGAACTCTCCACGAGTAAATGGAACTACAACGGACCGTTTGGTTGGACGTAATACCGGTATTGGCCGGTGAACTCTTTGTTAAACTCAACTAATTATCTTGAGAGTTCGTTATGGTGAATGACATTAGTATTTGATGTAGTGTATCAGTGTTTCGTTTTTCAAGTCACAAGATCACGGTTTTTAAAGACTTTGTATTTAAAATCTTAGGTAGGACTTAAGGAGCCGGTTTAGAGAATAGTACCGTTAATATGGTTGGAGTAAATTACACGCACACATCCTGTAAAAGTAGAACCAGATATCAAGATTCAAGATACTTTGTACTTTTGTAGTATAATACTATCAACTTTGCCAGGGCAGTAAGAATTGTCGATAACATAAGTAGCTTGCAATAGATTTAGAGATCTTCATGAACCAAGAAACGGCTCTTGGCATGAACGTGCAGTCAAGACTCAAGATTACAAGTACAGTTAGAGACAAATCTTCCATGATTTGTAAGATACGAGGACAAATGCAAAATATACAAGGAATCTCAACAAGCTTCTTTCTGCAAATTATTGCATGCTAATTGTGCTTAACCAAATTTAATAACAGATTCTATTGGGATTTTAACAGCGCATGCACTCCGGATCAGAGCACAAGATGGATTTTCCTAAGATTTTATGACAGATCCTAAGCTTTTGTTGCCCTAAATTAAAGATTTTACCACTGCACTAATTTTGTTCTAAACTTCATTAGTTTGTGATTAACAGCTTTCATGGCAAATGTTGGTCAAAGAAGACTTGCCTAGTAAAAGAGAAAAGTTCCTGACTTCTTGGACTTTGTTACTTTTCAGTTTGACTGCAACTAGCTAGTACTGTTATTGATTGTTTTGTTAACGAAAAAACTTAGACTACTCCCAGTCGTGCCGACCAGCCAGCTTCCCGTGTCAGGATTTTGCTACAGTGGTGCCTGGCACGGATGTTGGCATAATTATTTTTTTTGCAATTTTTTTATATTTTTTAAGATAAATGTTCATTCAAAATTAGACCAATTTTGTGAATATATTAGCCAGAATAATTTATTTTCATTTAGTTTTGGACGTGAGAGTAGATAATTCATATTTTATTCAATGCAATGGGTATTTTACAATGACGTTGTTGAAAACGGAAATCACACAAACAAAAATCACACAAACTTGAAAACGAAAATCACACAAATAACACAAACGGAAATCAATGCCTCCTGAAGATATGCTCCATCAAGTCCTTCTGAAGAGCATCATGTGTAGTTTTACTGCGTACGTC
>JAYMSL010002592.1:0-13976 GCA_036897195.1 Plantago coronopus | reverse complement strand
AGAACAATGGCTGGAAATTAAATACGGGAATTTGGACGGCAAATGCTCAAGAATAGTGGTTTGCCGTATTTTCATGGTGGGGGGAAGATGAAGACCTCTAGAAGTTTTAGATATGTCCAAGAGAAATGGGTCGAGATTTAGATACTTGAATTATAAACGAGGTAACACAAAACTTTAATATGAATTCTGATTATATATATCAAAAGAGTAAATTAAATTTGTAAATATGAGTCAAAAGATAATAAAACACCGAAATGAAAAATATTACTTCCTCCGCCTGTTCAAAGCTTCTTGTTTGCTTTTGTTGACTTTTTGTTCGATCACAAATAAATCTTAGATCACGCCGAACAAAAATTGTATTAAAATAGCATTACAATTGTAATATTTGAATATAGTTTTTCTATAATATTTCACCAATATTTTCTTGAAGTAATTTGTAATCGAAAAATAGTCAACGAAAACCTAATAGAAAGTTTTTTGCGGGACGGAGAAAGTAGTATGTTTGAGTAATTCGTGAATTACCTTAAACGCTTCTTGCGATTGGAGTCACACGAAGTTGGAGTTAGAGTTAGAGTTTTG
Organism: Plantago coronopus; assembly: GCA_036897195.1. NCBI lineage: Eukaryota > Viridiplantae > Streptophyta > Magnoliopsida > Lamiales > Plantaginaceae > Plantago > Plantago coronopus. The sequence goes on along the minus strand of JAYMSL010002592.1, from coordinate 13,397 downwards.
ATTTAGGGTATAGTAGGATTTAGGTATGATATTAATTACCATCAGGGTTGCGTATTATATAGTAGACGGTGTGATGTGGTCCGACCAGATAAGTGATAATAAAAGTGTACTACACATTTGTATATTATTTTTAAGAATTGTTTTTCATGTTTTAAAAATATTTATTTGTGTTGTTTAATTATAGTTTACTACAAATTTATTTAATATAGAAATAGTAAAACAAATAGATTATTTCTTTTTATTTACTGATGAGCCCGTCCCAACCGGGCTTGAACTTGGACCTATTATACAGACACGTCATATGTTATGGTTTGGGCCTGGACTTACCATAAGGCATGACAAAGCCCACAACATTTCCAGAATTCACTATGAACGTACGCCATAATATACCAATAAAATTGATTAATTGAACTAAAAGTCTTCGGATTGGATATAATTCATCTGAATTGAACATAATTAATTCGAACTGAATTAAAATTAGAGTACAAATTGAAGTATAAATTTCAATTCAGTAAACCAGAATTCAACGGAATGTAATTGAATCTAAGTTGAACATAAAATGACCTTAATTCGAGAAGAACATAACGCAAGTTTCACAACCACATTCTACGAAGCGACACTGATCACAGCCCAAGCAAACACATTTCTCACATCCTTTGCATTTTGCAAGCCTTGGACAACCTCTAATCACCTTTCCACTGTTTCTCTCCTCTACCTCATCACAGGTCGATCTGAAAGATTAAATGAATGAAAAGTTTATTATATAAATACCAAACACATAAATATATTTATGTTATGCTATTAGTATTTATTTTATGTGAGTACTTAGGCTTTATTATTTCTAGCTGAGAAATTCTAGAACTGATCCGAACTGAAGTACAGAGACTTACGTTTTCCTTTGCATGTCAGAACATTTCCAGTTGCTACCAAGAACGGCATAGTGATAGATCTTGCATTCGCCTCTGTTTTTCATAGAGAATCTACGCTCTTTTCCACACACTGAACAACATACAAATTCATCACGGTGTGTGACATTATATCGAGGGCGTTGAAACATGCTTGTGTGGTACTTTAGTAAGCAAGTCCTTGATAGTTCAACTTTTTCTCCATCATTCTTAAAAACCCATATTTGATTCTTCCAATTATAGTGTGCATCATGCCTTCCTGCATGCTTCCCAAACTCCACAGGAGATAAATTCACTGAAAGTATAAATTTGTGTCAAGTATTCGAAAATATAATATAAATTTTGATCAATATAGGATTATGCAACCTATATTTGGGCCTCTGTCGACACTGGGCTGAAACAGGTGCTCCTGTCCTCACCGTAACATGAGTCCACTGTGAAAAGTGAGGGTAAGGAGCACCGGCATCCAATTTCCCAAAATTTGGTTTTGAAAATTACCTTCTTGGCAAGTCCCAAAGCAATAGCAATCAATCTCAAGCCTCCCATTACGGTAAACTCTAAGTGTTCCTGCAGTATCGCCATACCTGGAAACCGTACAACCACATTGAAGCTCTACAAAATCTTGGTTCTTCCTCAGCACACCATAAAAGAAAGCAAGCTCCGCCTCAGTAAAGATGCTTGTTTCCTACGATAGGTTTGTCAGGTTTACAAGAAAACACAAACAAGCGACATTATCGTTGAAGAAATTCATTATGTAGATTCATTGAACTTAACCTAAAAAAAATCTGTTGTACAAAAAAAAAAAAACGTAATAATATATATTTATTATATCATTCGCATACGTTATACTAAGTGTTCTTAACCCTAACAACTGTGATAAATTCACGTAATATATAGCTACCATTGTTCTGGGTTAAAAAAACACGGTAAAATATTATTACTATTTTTAATCCTGAAACAAAACATGAGTGCAACACTAACCATTGTTCTGGGTTTGTCGTTAATCGTGATTTCTGCTTCTGAATTTCATGTAAGAGTATGTATCTGATCATTTACGAAACACAATTAGAAATTAAAGGAAAAACATCAAAACACAATTCTAATGATAAGTCGGGATTCGACACACCCCTTTACGTTTCAAAAAAAAAATTAAAACATGATTCTAACATATGCTTACATCAGATACTTGAAGAGTTTCAAATTTTTCAGAGACTCTCAAGGAGTTTTGGTTCTCCTAATTTCATTATGCAACCCTATTTATACATGATAAAGTTAGGAGATTATAGAATTTAAATTTAATGTACAGTTCCTACTTTTACTTTATCTCTTTGCTTTATATTGGTGGTCAATGAGTGATAAAATTCACCCATTCTATCTTAAAATATTAAAAATATTCAAAATCTTACTAATTTCGATATTTTATCTATGTATTTCTACGATACGGTGTAATTTGTAATTTAATGTGTGACTAAATTAAGTAAATCACTTTGAGGTGCTTTTCCGTATGTAATTTCTAATGAGCTTGATTTTCTTTAAATTGCAAGGATCGATGTACGTTATTTGTTTCAAAACTCTCCATAAATGCGCATTCAGTTAAATCTGCCGTCAAATTTAACGGCACGTGTTTCATACCTAACGTGAATAGTGTTATAAGTTCAAGTATATGTTTACAATGACTAAATTATCATCTAATATTGAAATAAGCATCTAATTTAATATATCTTCTTCTCTATTTTGATTTCTTCTCTTCCTTTCTTCACAAACTTTATTTATTTTTGAAATATAATAGTATTAGTTAGGTCAAAATACTTAATATATTTGAAATCATTATTCATAAAAGTATAAGTAATATAAAATTATGACTTTTACTTTTAAAAGAAGAGATTTTTTTTCAACATAATGATTTCGTATATCATTTTTCATTGACAAATTACATTCATTGAATTCGAGTATTATACTTTTTGTTATCATTTTCAAAACCAGAAATTGCAGCGGTATTGAACTGTGCACTCATTTTGTACTTGTTGTAAGTTTAGAGTACATATTCCAAATTTTGTCATTTCTAAAAATAAGGTAGAAAATATTGTTTAGTGTTAATATAATAAATTTGCATATTTTATATGTATTGAATTGTAAATCTTGTTTCTTGGAAATGTAAATTAGATACTCGAAGTCAATGGATGTTACTTGTCAAATGAAAAATGAGATGAAAAATAGTTATTATAAATGTCTGAAAAATTCTCTTTTTTAAAGTGGGAATCATAATTTTAACTATTTCTCACTTCTTAGTAGTGGTGAACTCAAATAAAATTATTATTTGGACCTAAGACCAATTTATTTAAAAGGACCTTATCATCATTGTGAATTCAACATTTAAAGGTGGTCTGAATTAACTAACACATCACGATGGTTCAGTAAATTGTTTAAGAGTTTCACTGTGAACATAATTAGATTAGTGTTTGATGTATAAGGTTCTATGAGCCACTCTTTATGGTAATTACTCTACCCAACCCAGGACCGTTAATAGATATATATATTAATTAGATTAGTATTATTTATCATATATATGAGAATATTTTATTGGATCAAACTGAACTTGAACAATTAAAATTGGGTGTTAGACTTGGACTAAACTGGATTGGAATCCGATTGATGTAATTGGACTAAGATGAGAATTGGACCTTAAGAGTTCGAAAGGGGAGGGTGAAGAAGGAGTCCAGTTCATTAATAATCAACTGGGCGCGTGTAAGACACACGCCAAAGTAGAGACTGATGCAGCACGCACCAGCAGTTGTTGTTTGAGGCGTGAGTTTGTGTTATGTACCTCCTAAATCCAAACCTAACGTAATTTACTTCACTATATGATTCAGTTCTATTGAGTTGAGTTCGGTTTATTTGAAATTAATATACTTTAAATAAATTTTCAGTTGAATCAAGCAGATGATAACTCGACTGACGTGGTGGATTGATTGATAGTGTCTACTCCAATTTCAAGTAAAACAACACCAAAAAAGAAAAAAGGAAAGAAAAAAAGAACATATTTATACTTTTATAAAAGAAAACACATTTACGATAGTTAGCGGACTAACTTTTGTTTTTCTTATTTTGTCCTTTCTCAATAATCACCCATTTAAGTGTTCATTTACTTAATTCATTATTCTTTTTCAAAAAAAAAAAAAGATCAACAGAAATTATCAATCTTCTACATCATTATAAACTTATTATTATTTATTTATATTCGCATGGATATATATATTTATCAATTTCGCACGCGGAACCGCATAGTATATATCTTGTGTATAAAAGGAAAGATTTTTTTTCCAAGTTATGCCCCAAAGAGTCATATATTGCACTGATCCCTTAGTTCAATGAATTCAAAATATGGTTTCTTAATTAATTTTTTTAAACTGTTTTCTATTAAAAAAAAACTCTATAATTAATCTTTTTTTACCGTTTTGTTTGTATTTTTACACCAATACCATTAATTGAAAATATTGTTAAAACGAAATTAGGCAAGATGTTACAGACTTAACTAAAGTATGGACTGATGGAATCATTAATTATTAATTATTACTTATTTACTCCTAATGGTTAATTAACTAGTCCTCTTGAATTTAATTGAGTCAATACACATATTCCAAAGGTTGCTAAAATAGCCTTGAAATTAATATCCAGAAAATTTGAATGTATTTAATTATTACAAATACAGTGAACCAAAAAAATGTTCAAATCCATATTCTGTATATCTCCAAAAAGGATGCTTTTATGAAAGAAGATATACACAATAATCAGTCTCCTTTAATTATCCACTTTCAGAGAATCTAGATTTACTAAAACAAGAATGGAATCATCAATTTAATTCAATGTTCTATTGACTAGATTAGAACAAAAAAAAATAAAGAAAGAATACCCATAACATTTTCCAGTCTGGGAATTTAATTAATTGCAGTTGGTGAATTAGCCTATAAGTATTACTATTGCAAAGTCATTTTCTTGGATATATATAAGTAGCTTGAGTCAGATTTGTAACTGTTGTTGTCATATGAGTATATAGTGGTGTATCTGTTGTGTATGAGATATTCAGATATACCTGGAGAGAATGATGACAGGAACCACTTATGTTGTGGATGTTGATGATACCTCTAAGTTCGACGATGATGGCCGTGCTAAAAGGACAGGTACGCGTTCTTGTATCGAGTTATGATCATCTCATGTCTTTATTCTTAATTGTTATGTGTTGATGTAGATCCTATGTTTCCAATCTGTGATTTTCTGATTTTTCTGCAAGATTTTAAGGTTTCTGTTTCTGTGTACAAATATGTGAAAGTCCTTTTAGATCTTTATCAAGGTTTAGGCCTGCAGCTTGCTGATAGTTATCTGTCAATTCATAGGAGATGAGATCTGTTTAGGACTAGTTGATGATGCAGTGTGCGTGGACACGCAAGCCACATACGCGGCTTCAGTTTTATCTGCTTGTTCTTTTTGTTGAAATAGTGATTTTATATGGATTTTTATTTTACTTTTCTGGATTGTGCCAAATTCAGGGGTGGTTTTGTTTCTATCACAATTGTTTAGCTAAATTTAGGCCAGATCAATAAGTTCTGTGTGAGCCTGATGATGAGAGTTCATTGTTAGATTGTTAAGTTACTGATTTAATTTCTTATCACAGACATTCACCATTTTAAAATTGTGAATGTCATATGACAAATCTCGAAAATCACATGGGAACGTAGCATCTACGAGTTTATTTGACCATATCCGATTTATGTGCTTTCAGGTACGGCATTGACAGCCAGTGCACATATCATAACCGCGGTGATTGGTTCAGGCGTGTTATCTCTAGCTTGGGCCATTTCACAATTGGGGTGGGTTGCTGGTCCTATAGCCCTTGCAGCATTTTCCATCATAACATGGTTCATGTCCACACTGTTGGCAGATTGCTACAGGTCTCCAACTGGCACTAGAAACTATACATACAAAGATGTTGTGAAATGCTATCTAGGTACCTGATCTAATCATTTTATCTTGTTGAACATCTGGATTTCAATTTCGTATTGTAATGCTGAATTCCTCTGCAACGATGATCATAACCTCGTTCTTTCTCCTGTATCTTGCAGGACCAACAAGTGTTAAGCTATGCATGATTGCTCAATACAGCAATCTAGTCGGTATAACCATTGGATATGCAATCACAGCCTCTATTAGCATGGTGTAAGTATGCAAATTGCAGTTTTCGGGGAACTTTGGACTATTTTTGCTCACTTGATATTGTGATCCTATGAGTAGCAGTATACATTTGTTCTAATGGATCTGAGGATATGTGCAGGGCGATAAAGAGGTCAAATTGCTTCCACAAGTTAGGCCACACAGCCGGTTGCCATATGACAAACAATCCGTTCATTATGACTTTTGGAGTGATACAGCTCATTCTGAGCCAGATACCGAACTTCCATGAGCTTTCAATACTCTCCATCATAGCTGCGATTATGTCATTCGCTTATGCCTCCATTGGCCTTGGTCTATCAGCAGCCAAAATTGCAGGTCAGTAGGCCTCTCTTCATACCAAGTTACAATTTTCGTGGCCTCTAATAAGTAAGAGATATAGTATGACAAACTCTTTGTTTAACATGTTGTAACGTGTACAGGAGGGGGGCATGCTGAAACTAGCCTCACCGGGATACCAACCGGAAAGGACTTCTCAAATACTGATAAGATGTGGAATACATACTCCGCCCTTGGAAACATTGCATTTGCTTACGCCTTTTCTACAGTGCTTGTGGAGATACAGGTGAATTAGTTGCTTGCCAAAATTTATGTGTGTTTGAATAGTTTGATTGAAGGTATAGCAGCCTATGACACAAATTTTATTGATGTAGGACACAATAAAATTTGGAAAGCCGGAGAATCAAGTTATGAAGAAAGCTACATTTGTTGGAATATCGATCTCCACAGGTTTCTACATGGCATGTGGACTTCTAGGATACGCAGCATTTGGCAACGATGCGCCTGGAAACTTTTTAACAGGATTTGGTTTCTATGAGCCTTTTTGGCTTGTCGATTTCGCCAACTTATGCATTGTCGTTCATCTCGTTGGAGCTTACCAGGTAAATTCTCTAAAGCTTGTGGTGTCAAAGGACTCGATTTTAGGTTGTTTCGAGGCCTTACTGAAGATTTGTTCTGAGTATATATGTACACTGGAGCTGTGTTTTCTTGTCTTTCTTCCTACAAACACATGGTAACAGAGATTTTAAAATGTGTCAATAGGTATTCGCCCAGCCCGTATATGAATTCGTCGAGAGTGCTAGCAGGAAGAAATGGCCTGAAAGTGGCTTCATCCATAAAGAGTACAGACTTGGCATGTTTAGGGTGAACTCATTCAGACTGATCTGGAGGACATGCTATGTGATCGTAACAACGATGTTTGCAATGCTTTTCCCATTCTTCAACGACTTTGTAGGACTTCTCGGATCTCTATCGTTCTGGCCATTGACTGTTTATTTTCCTTTAGAGATGTACATTGTAAGAGCAAAGATCCCCAGGTTCTCAATGGCATGGATATGGATGCAAATACTAAGCGGAATATGTCTGATCATATCGCTTCTTGTGGCTGCTGGATCTATCCAGGGACTCGCGAAATCAGTGCAGAGCTTCAAGCCGTTCCAGTCTGTTTCTTGACATGTATTGTTATACAGTGTAACATGTCAACATACACTCCATAAGTACTCCATGGAGTGTAGTAAGTTTGCTTTCAAATTCTGCTGTTTGTTTTTATTGTAGATACATTGGGATCTTGTGATACTGTTTAAGGCATGTTCGGTTTGGACATTTAAGGAAACTATTTATGCAATAGGATGAATCTTCTTATCCTCTGTTCATTTTGATAGGTACGTACGTGTCTGTCGTATTACCTTACTTTACGATTCTGTCATTCTGTGGCATAGTTTGTAACACAGAAATGTGATAGAGGAGCATCCATGGAAAATATTCGTGGTAACATAGTTTGTAGCACGAATGAACTGTTTGTGATAGCGACCAGGCAGCTTGCCAAGATACTAGACGCTACACAACAGGATACCGATACACCATATCTTTTCTTGGTAACTCTTTGATTTCCAGGAAATCAAAGAAGAAACAGAGAACATCTAGTCATTCATCCGGTGAGGCTGAATATCGAGCTGTTGCAGATACAATGAGTGAAATACCATGGTTGATATATATTTTCCAAGATTTGAAAGTTACTCATGATCGCCTGCTCTTCTCTATATGCTAGTCATTCAGCTTATCACCTTGCTTATCATCAAAGACGAAGTATATCTAGCTCGATTATCACCTGATACGAAAAAAAAATCATCAATGGCACAAAACAGCTTCTTCACATCTCCAATGGTCATCAAACCGCACATATATTGACTAAACCTCTTCAACCTCCAATGAATTCGATCATTTATCTCTAAGATGCAGGGGCACTTTGAATATCGATCCATTGACATCTTGTGAGCAGATATAAGACGAATCAACTGATGAGTTCGCGGAATGAAGCTTAGAGAGAAGAATGCAGGCGTTCGGCTTGTACACTTTGCAATACAATCTGTACATCCTCCTTTAGATTGGGACTAAAGGTGTACTCATAACTAGCTAGCCCAAATATAGATAGGGATTTTAGGTGTACTTATAGCTGAAAGAGTTGTACACTATAGTTACTTCCATAATTTCAGTTTAGCCTTCAATACAACAGAGCTTATATCTCGAATAATAATGTAATTACTTTCATTTTCACCTCCTTCAATAACACAATTTGTAACTACTTTCATTTTCACCTCCTTCAATAACACATTACACTTAGTTATTTCTTCTTTAAAGTTCAAGGAAGTACTTGTAAAAACGTAAAAGAGGTTCTCATTTGCTTTTTCCACACCGGAAAAAGGAATAACATACCGTCGTATTTGTACCTCAGTTTGTAAGATGATCACGTCTGATCATTGATGTTTGTTAAACTATTATTGATATTTAGTTAAAGAATAGTGATGTTTGTTAAAGAATTATTAATGCTTGTTAAAGAATCGTTGATGTTTTGTTAAGATGTTTTGTTAAAGAATCGTTGATGTTTTGTTAAGAGAATTATTGATATTTTATTAAAGAATTATTAGAGTTTTGTTAACGAATTAGTGATGTTCAAAAAACAACGATGTTTTTTAATAAATCAGATATTGATGTTTTGTTAAGAATAATTAGTGATGTTTTATTTGAATTACATATATAATATTTTAATTAAAAATATATATAATATTTTAATTTAAAACCGTTGTTTAACTAGAACCCTTACAAAACATTGACTATATAAACCAAGTGTTTATACACATCAACAATTCATCTTACAACATTACGTATTTTATTGCAAAACTTCAAACGATTTTTGTGATTAACATATTTATAATTTTAATTTTACGAATACAATTATATATTTTGATGTTTTGTTAAAGAATCGATACCTTTTAGGAAAACAACAAACACTCACATGAATACCCGGATGAATATAGACGGATTATGAGGTCAGATTAACTAAAACTGAAATACTGCCAGGAATTCTGTCCAGGATTCATCTAACATAAATTCCTTTGAATAAAAATTGATTATAAGGAACACCAATTATACATTTTCACTTTTTGGAAATCGATCATTGACTACTGCTGTCAATTAAGATCCCCTCAAATAAAGAAAAGAAAAAAAGACTGCTGCTGTCAAGATAGTATATTAGTAGCATTTCTTAGCAGATATGCAAGACATATTAGAGAAAATGTTGAAGGAAGTTTCAGTTGATCTTGGTGATTCTTCCATCTTCGATGACGACGGCCGTGTTCAAAGGACCGGTGAGCTCTTTCCCTATCGTTTATCAGATACCAGCTAGCTTATCGTTTCATTACAGGCTTTTCTTGATCAAGTGTCCCTCGTTTGTTTCTAAGTGTACTTGAATCAAAATGTTTGTTTGTAGCCTGATGGCATGGAGATATCCATATGGTGCCAATTGAATTATTTTTTCTGCGAATGCGACATTTCCACGTGCTGCATTACGTTCCTGTTCGACTGTTTTTGAGGTTACGATACAGTTTGACCTTGTTCACTTTTTGGGATTTTAGGTACGACGCTGACGGCCAGCGCACATATCATAACCGGGGTGATTGGGTCGGGGGTGTTGTCTTTGGCGTGGGCTGTTGCACAGTTGGGTTGGGTTGCTGGACCGGTTGCACTTGCGGCATTTTCAATCATCACCTGGTTCATGTCTGTTCTGCTGGCAGATTGCTACAGGTCCCCTGATGGCACAAGAAATTATACATACAAAGATGTTGTGAAATCCTACCTAGGTACTTATCTGATCTAGTCATGTTCATATGCTGATATATGCAAGTACTCTGGACTTCGATTTCGTATTTATTGCTGTATGCAATGTGATCAAAGCTCTTTTGCAGGACCAACAAGAGTTAAGCTGTGCTGGATTGCCCAGTATAGCACTCTAGCCGGTGCTAGCATTGGTTACGCAATCACAGCCTCGATTAGCATGGTGTAAGTATTCAAACTGCATTTTGAAAGAACACTGCTTCAATGTATTCTGAACTTGTGAGGAGTAGTGTACATATGTTCTAAGCTAAGTAATTTAGCATATATGCAGGGCTATAAAGAGATCAAATTGCTTCCACAAATTCGGCCATGAGGCCGGTTGCCATATGTCGAACAATCCTTTCATTTTGAGTTTTGGATTACTGCAACTCATCCTGAGCCAGATACCCAACTTTCACAAGCTTTCAATACTTTCTATCATAGCTGCTATCATGTCATTTGTTTATTCCTCCATCGGACTCGGTCTGTCAATAGCCAAAATCGCAGGTTAGTAAGAAAAACTCTGTTAGTTGATTTCTGCCAACTTCCAAGTAGGTGTTCCTGTAACAGACTTTTTTTCGTCAAATGCCTAAACTTGCTCATCTAGCTAGCTTTTGAACTCATCCTGAACATCGACTTTAATTTGTCGAATATAAACAGAAGGAAACCATGTCGAGACTAGCCTTATAGGGTTGCCGACCAGCGATGACTTGTCAACTAACGATAAGATGTGGAACATTTTCTCTGCACTTGGAGACATTGCCTTTGCTTACTCCTTCTCTACCGTGCTCGTAGAGATACAGGTAATTAGTTATGAGCTGTGAAGAGCCAAACTATACACGTTTCTCGAATAGTATGATTACATCTTGTTGTACACTTGTGCTGTAGGACACCATAAAATCTGGAAAGCCGGAGAAACAAGTTATGAAGAAAGCTACATTTATAGGAATAGCAATCTCTACAGCATTCTACATGGCATGTGGAGTTTTAGGATACAGAGCATTTGGCAACGATGCACCGGGAAATTTCCTGACAGGATTTGGGTTTTACGAGCCTTTTTGGCTTGTCGATTTGGCTAACTTGTGCATTGCCATTCATCTCGTTGGAGCTTACCAGGTAAACTATGTCATAACACTTTTGCTGAAACTTAGGAAATCTTTCGAACATTACATTCGCACGTACAATTTACTCCTTGCTGAAAACTGACATTATGTCTCAACTCTCAACAGCTATGCTGCCAGCCCATATTCCAGTTCATTGAGGGCTGTAGCAGGGAAAAGTGGCCTGAAAAAGATTTCATTTCTAAACAGTACAAACTCGGCATCTTCACCATCAACTCGTTCGGACTGGTCTACAGGACAGTTTATGTGATATGTACAATTGTTTTGGCCATGCTGTTTCCATTCTTCAACGACTTCGTAGGACTTCTTGGATCCATATCATTCTGGCCATTGACGGTTTATTTCCCGGTGGAGATGTACATTGTAAGAGCAAAGGTTCCTAGGTTCTCATTCACATGGATATGGATGCAAATACTTAGCGGAATATGTCTGATCATATCGATTCTTGTAGCTGTCGGATCGATACAAGGACTGGCAAAATCTGTGATGAGTTTCAAGCCTTTTCAGTCTGTATCTTAACATGTCTTCTGTAATCTCTACTCTGTAGTGTACAATTTTAGCCCTTTCAATGAATATGTTGAGGCCAAAGACACATTAAATGAGAATACCACCAAGTTCACCTTCCAATGTTACTCCATTTACTCAAGTTTATCACCGGACATGAGTTCAAAAATTCTCAGCCGAAAAAAATAGAGTATTATTATTCAAAACTCAAAAGGGAGTAATATGCAATTGTTGATTTAAATACTGGTAATCGAATGTAAATAACGGAATATTAACATTGAAGGTATGTTGGGCAGTTGGAGAATAAGTAAGAGTGCAGGGGGTGAATGTGCAATTCATGGAATGGAAAATAAATAAAAAAAGTATTGAAACCCTAGTGAAGTGAATTTACCAGAAGCAGAGCCTGTCTAACCTCCATCTAAGCAGCCGCAATTTTGTTGTGACCTTGTTTTTGTTCATCATCTCCGGATTCTCTTCTGGTTTTCCAGTCCTAATTGTTGATTCTGTGGTTTCTGGATTTTCCCAGGTAATTTTGTTACTCCATTTTTACTGATTCTGCATTTCTGATTCTCCAGCAAATCCATATGGCTGCTGCTGCTATTGCTGTTGCACTTTCACGGAGGAGATCTGGTATTACTAGTAATTCTTCTGCTATTACCTGCTGTATGTATACTCTCTTCAACAAATCCCATCAATCTTGTGTTTCTTCTTTTTCGCACTTCTCCACAGACTCTACTAAAATTACATTTACTCCAGACTTCTTTGTTCAAAAATATCAATTCTCTCATGAAACTGCATCCGAACTTGCTTCTGCATCAGCTCGTATGAAAAACCCACAGAATGCCGATTTGCTCCTTTCTTTTCTCAAACAGACTGGCTTTTCCGATGCCCATTTAGAAAGGATCGTTAACCATTACCCTAAGTTTCTTTCATTGTGTGTTGAGACCAATGTTAAGCCCAAATTCAAGGCACTTCAGGATTTCGGCTTATCTGCGGATGAGGCAGCTGAGATAGTCTCACGTGATTTCAACATTCTGCACCGTGCAGAAAACACAACCATACACATACTTTCTGTGCTGAAGGGCGTTTTGGGATCCAATGACAATGTTATTAAACTTATCAAGAAACATCCCGCCGTCTTCTATGCAAATCCAGAGAAGACTATGTTGCCAAACATTGAATTCCTCAAGTCCTGTGGTGTACAACTTCAGCAGATTAATACTTGCATATATTCTTTGCCTGCTTTGTTCATGAAAAGTCCAGAGTATGTCAGTAGAAGTGTTCACAAGGCTGATGAGATGGGTGTGCAGAGGTCCTCTAGGATGTTCATTCATGCTGTTGCGGCCATTAGTAGGATGTGTGATGAGACATTGGAGCTCAAACTGAAAAGCTTTCGGGATCTGGGCTTCTCGGAAGATGACATTCTGAGACTGTTTAGGAGTTATCCGGTGGTGCTTGGTTTATCCACAAAGAAGATAATGGAGGTAAAAGATAT
>JAYMSL010002591.1:0-13976 GCA_036897195.1 Plantago coronopus | reverse complement strand
AAGTACTCCCTCCGTCCAAGCACAAGTTTCTCACTTGTGTTTTGGTCAATAAAATAAGGTTTTGATTATTATATTATAAATGGAGGTAGTGAGAGTACTTTTTGGTGTGTTGTAATTAAATGGGTGGAGAAAGATTGGGGACCACATGTCCAAAAAAGGAAATAGGAAGCTTTGTAACGGACTACTAAAATGGAAAGTGGGAAACATTTGACTGGACGGAGGGAGTACAATTTTACTTTGAATGGGTACTTACTCATGTGTTACCATTTTAAATGGACTCTGATTTTTATAGGCTGATAATTTATAATGATTGGTCTTCATACTCATGTTTAATAATGATGTTTCTAATTATGTAATCATAACTATCCTAAGGAATTGATGTCTACAAAATTATATTAATGATTAGAACTCTTGTGATAAATGTTAATGCATGTAATGGGCGCTAGCTAGACTAATCAATGGCAATGAAAATCCACTTTGCAAGTTCGTGAACATTAATTAATCGGAGTTTAGTTAAGATGAAAGAAAATTTGTAATTAGATTGAGTTTTGGAAACGTAGGTTTTGTGAGAAATAATGGTAGGGTGTGTAATAGGGTATCTGATACTGAAAAGTGACAAATCATGTACGTAGATGCGAGCTCCCATTCGAGTCTCTGAGCAGGTGCCGGGCTCTTCTGAGTCCTGAGATTAAGAACATGTAGTGTTTAACAAGAGGGGGCCTTTTAATTCCAAGAGGGAGTCATTTGCAAGTAATGGAAAAACCAAATTTTGGCAATAATTCCCGGGTCCAAAGAGACTGGAAAGCCCAATCATTTCGTGGGTTAGATTATTTTTAATGTATTGGGCTAAGATTTGCTTTTGTGAAGTAAATGGGCCACATAAAAATCCATTAAATCTTGCCCAGCCCATTTACCTTTCTTTTACTTTTATAAGTCCAGATTCCAGCCTGAAAGCCATGCTTGATTTAATCTGAACATTTTTCCTGGGATTAATAAGATCAATGACCAACTATACCACAATAATCATTTATATACCCAACAATGTCAGCAGTTTGCTTTGTCTACTGATTGAAGGAAAATCGTATAGCTGACGGTTTGGCAAAATATAAAATCGTTCGTTTCCAGGAGTTTACTAGTGTACTATGTCACTTGCATAGGATGTTATCATGCGAAATAGGATGCTTGTCTAACTTGCGTTGAAGCTCTTGTTAGAACGATCTTGTAATCCTTGTGAATAGCATCATATCTACGACGTTATGAGATTACATGAACGAGGACTTGTTGATAGGACATTGGCATCGTATTACAGAAAGTCCACGGTTCAGCACCATATATGCGAAGCATCTGAAGTCTGAACCCGTATTTCCAGAATCTATGTCCAGCAGGAAATGCAAGGTCCAGAGAACCAACATAGCCGGCCAATCACGCATCTTTGACTTAGTTGATGATATTCCCCCTATGGGAATTATTCTCAGAAAATGTCCTTTCCTGATCATCATGCTCTAAAAGAAGTTCCCCAAAGAAAAGACTTCTGTCACTCTGTTAGTATTCCTAGCTAGAATCCAGTTTCGACTTAGTTTGAAGCATCCGCTAGTAGATACGTGTAGTTTACAACTAACAGAGGGAGTATATCATTCCGTTTCTATAGAAGTACCATCATTAATACGATCACTAATCAGTCGTATTAGTGATTGGTACGAGTTCGAGTCAGTCTTTGAACATAAAAAAGATGACAAAATAGTAATAAAGATTGGTAGTCATTGGATTATCATAATCTAATATTGCTTGGAACTTGGTAGGTAGATAACATACATATATATGCACATGATAATATTTACCTAGAGATTATAACTAGTAATTCCAACACTTAACACCATAAATCCTAGACCAGATTAATGCAAGAAAGAAAAATGATTAATTTACAATAGATTAATTAGTCACTAATACTATCTACATTCTCAAATAACTTCTTAATTATTTCCTAATAATAGAGATTATTATCCCACTCCATTCCATAGACATAGTTGTTCTGTGGCTGGCACAACACATTCTCTAACCCCTCCATTCCAAACTCCCCAAGAAAAGGTGGCTCCATAGCTTCCATCGACACGAAGGACGAGCTCGGGCTGCTGGAGAACCCCTCCCAACGCTCCGATAGCCTGTGTATCTCCTTCTCCGCCTCCACAAGTTGCCCCTTGAGGTTCAATAGCTGGAAAACAAAACTATTAGCTTCGTTGTAAAGCATACCAACCCTATAGACGTTTGACACATGGACACTTAAGAGAGGGGCCGTATAATGAAATGTACGAGCATGTTCTTCGACGGTATAAATGATTAACACGTGGACATTTAAGTGAGGGGCATAGGGAAGCATGTGCAGGGCCACTAAAGTCAAGGCTGTGGCTAAGCACTAGCCACCTTAAACAAACAATGTACGGACATGGACCAGTGTACATTATATCTTCACAAAACAAGGTACAATTCTCAGCTTATCTGGATTGGCATCTGTCATTTCATTTCCCTACTGGTCTGTCCTGCATTTTATCTTTTTCGAACCTTTGAGCTCTGTTCAGTTCATGCATTTTCTTCTTTAGTATTTATTTTTCCCTTTTTAACTCTTCTTAATGGATATAGAAAGCCATTTATTCTAGTCCTATTTCTTTTTCTAACTTAACATGTTTTTGGCCCCCTCCACCCTTGTCTTGGGGATTTTGTCTACAATTTATAATCATATATCCCAATAAAATATTAAAATATTAACGACCTCGAAAGTATTTATCGACAAATAAAGTCAAAACTTTACGTTATAAATTTATCGAGTATTAAGTTCTAAGAGAATGAACGAGCGTGTCATGTGTAGGTATGTACCTCAGTTTCGAGACGACATTTCTCAACAATCGTGTTATCATGTTCGGATTTGAGCTTCGAGTACTCTTCCTCGAGCTTCTTGCTCTTCCACCTCGCCCTCCGGTTCTGAAACCAGACGGCGACTTGCCTCGGGTCCAAACCCAACTCCAAAGCAAGCTTATCTTTCCTCTCAGACTCAAGCTTATGCTCATTTCCAAAGTTCTTCTCAAGCATGTTGACTTGCTCTTGGCTCAGCTTCCTCTTCCTCATAACTCCTTCACCACCTCCTTCTTCCACCTTCTTCTTTCGCCTTCGCCTCGGCTTCGGATTCTTCACCTCTTCTGCAATACCATACAACATCACATATGTTATGTTATGACACCACAAGATCAACATAGACTACCTTGTACATGACATAAGTGGCTAGGTTAACTAGGAGTCTAGGACATAAGGCTAGCTAACATGGTAGAGTAGTATAGGAGAGTTAGCTAGATAACTAGAATACTAGATAACTAACCTTGTTGTTCAGGTACAAACTGATCATGACTGTAGATTCCAGCTTGGTAGTACTGAGAAATGAGTGCCATTTCATCATCAACACCAGTGATGTTCATAATTCCTTTTGTTTCTCTTTCTTTCTATATGTCTCTTTGTTGATATAGAGTGTGTACAATTTTTTTGGAATGTGTGTTTGAGTTTAGTACTACTGCATTGGAGTGAATGTGAAGAAAGATAGTTGAGTCTTGGTGTAGGTGTACTAGTGTTGAATGGAGTTAGTTATATTTATAAAGGTTGAAGTTGTGAAAAAGGGCTGAGTTTTAGGGGTATTCACGATAATGCCATTGTCTGATGAATTATTAACAAGATTAGGTTTTGTCAAATAGGGAAAAGTTGCATTGGATCAAGAAAGGTGTTTGGGGGTTTTGTTGTGTGCCTTGATTTGGTGAGGCTAGCTTGGTTCCATGAATAAAGCATGTATAATTATCCATACATTTGCTCTTTTTGTCAACATAATGTCATGGATAATTGGCTAGGATTTTCAAGAGAAGAGACTACATTGGGTAATTTCTTGGATCTGATCGATTCAAAGCGTGACACCTACTCGATTAATTAGGAGGAAATCATGTGGGTTGGATGGTTGATTTTCAATGGTTATTATGGATAAAGTTTGGGAATGTAGTATGTGATTTAGTTCATTCTGGAATTTTGTCGTGATATGTGTTTTTGGCAGTATGTTGTGAACGCTATTATTGTGGACTCACACGTAAATAGATGGAGTGAAGTAGGAGAAGAGTTGGATGTAGAGCATGTGCTGTGTACAAATGTATCTTTAGGTTGTTAGGGTGGTGCCATTGTCATGTCTTCCAGAAGTATCAATGAATGTTTGTCATTAATTATGAAATTAAAATTAGAGAAATTAATATATTAGTTAACCTTTAAAATAGTTAGAAAAAAAGTATTAGTCACAAATATTACCCTATATCAATATTCGATCTATTCGTGATGGATCAGATCCTACCCTTAATTAGTTGGTTGTTCGATAATCATGTGAAAGTTCAAAATTAAGTTTTGTTACTAATAAATAGGTTGCGAATACTTGCTCTAGCAGTAAAGTTATGAAGCAGTAGGAATAAGGTCATCCCAAAAGTCAATCCATTCCATTAATTTACCATGGCACACCATTAGTTTATTGTTCATTACTCATTTGTGAGTTACCTATCCATGTTTATCTTTAAACTATAATAATTTTCAAAACTTAACCTTTAATACGTCGTTTGAGTTTGAGAAATTCATTACATGCCGCAGATATCTTCTCACATGACCTGTGATCATCCTTGTTTATAAATTTCCAATACTATATGAAAATTCTACGAGATCGTATCAGTACTCACACTATTAATATCTCGAAATCCATGTCGGAAACATTCATGATAACATACTCGTATATGTCTCAATCACACTAATAATCAATCGAACTCAATTCTTCGGAGGACGCAGTTACCAATGACTGGTCTCTTGACATATTATACAACTAACCAGTACACTGTCTACATCGTTTATTTCTTTTCCCATTCGTACGCATTTGATGTCATTGCATTTCCTACCAGGCCCGAAATATAGTAGCTACCTGCAGTAGACATTTTAGCAGAAATCTCTACATCTATACATTATCCATTAAGGACACATGATGAAGAGACAAGATTTGTGTTCACTGTTCACTAAACTCTAATTAAGTCAGTGAATTAAAATGTTGTTGGTTGTTTAGGGATCCCAAATCCTGATGGGGTGTAAGAAGGGGATTAACTGAGATTAAACAAATGAAGGTTTTCGAAGAAGCAGGTCACTTGTCTGTTGGCCAATTAGGTGGTATTATCCCCATCCAAAGAGCTGATGAAAATTATCAGCTTTAATGTGAGGGGTTTGGGAAATAATCGAAAGAAGATGGAGGTTCTGGAGTTGGTTCGTAAGGAGAAGCCGGATTTCCTATGTCTACAGGAAACTAAGAAGGTGAGTTTTAATCGAAAGGCGGTTATGAGCTTGTGGGGCAATTCTGAGGTGGAGTGGGCTTACTCTGGGTCTGACGGTGCGTCTGGGGGATTGTTGTGTATATGGGATGCTAAAGTATTTCAGAAACACAGAATATGGGGAGAGAAAGGATACTTGGAAATTTCTGGAATATGGAATGGGTCTATGGTTTATGTAATGAATGTATATGGTCCCAAGTTCAGTGGCGAAAAGAAGGAGCTCTGGTCGAAAATTCAGGAGAGAGTTTCTGTTAGTCAGTCGAAGGTGTGGTGCATTTGCGGGGATTTTAACGAGATAAGGGTTGAGTCGGAGAGAAAGGGCCTGGGCAAAAGGGGTGTTAACAGTGATATGCGGGCTTTTGATCAGTTTATAAAAGATATTGAATTTATCGATCTCCCTCTTCACAGACGTCGATTCACTTGGTACAGGGATAATGGCTCGTGTTGCAGTAGGTTGGATAGGTTCCTTGTGTCTGTTGAGTGGGTGGAGAAATGGGCGAATCTCACCCAAATTGGATTAAAGAGAAAGGCTTCCGATCACGCTGCAGTGATACTTAAACAGGATCAGGCGGATTGGGGTCCTCGCCCCTTTAAGTATTTGAATGGTTGGCATAAAGAGGCTGCGTTTCTTAAGCTGGTCAAAGATTTTTGGGCTAACTCAAAGGTGGAAGGCTGGTGTAGTTTTCGGTTAAAAGTTAAACTCCAGCAACTAAAAGATGTTATCAAACATTGGCATCGTAATGAGTTTGGGGTGGTGGAGTTGGAAGCTGAGAAATGGTGCAGTAGATTATTTGAGGCAGACGAGAGATTGCCTGATGCCCTAAATACAGTCCGGGGGGGTGAGTTCCCTGAATCTGTTCCAGGGAGTGGAGAAGGTTTTACAGCTGAGTTGCAGGCTGTTCAAATAAAGCAGGCGGAGGCGATGGATAATCTCGGCAGGGCGTTGGATCTTAAACGAAATATCTCTTTCCTCCAAGCTAGAGAGAAATGGGGCAAAGAGGGTGATGCTAATACACGGTACTTCCACGCGTGTGTGAAAAGCAAAGGTCGTCAAAAGGAAATCAAAGGGTTGAGAATAGGTGGTCGCTGGGTGGAGGGGGTCAAAGAAGTAAAGACTGGAGTTTATGGTTTCTTTGCTAGGCAGTATGGTGATGTGGGGAAGTTTAGAAACTGTGCACTTGGCATTTCGGGAGGTTGTCTGGGCAGTACTGATAGACTTCAGCTAGAAGCAGAGTTTGATATGGAAGAAGTGAGAGCGGCTGTGTGGGATTGTGGGGTGGACCGGAGTCCTGGTCCTGATGGTTTCTCCTTCCATTTTTACAGGCAATTTTGGGACGTGATTGGGGTTGATATATGGTCATTACTGCAGGAGTTCCACCGTAACAGTAAGTTGGCAAAAGGTGTAAATTCGTCCTTCATTACTCTGATTCCTAAAATCCGCAATCCAGTTGCGATCGAAGATTTCCGTCCTATCTCCCTTATTGGCAGCCTGTACAAAATTATTGCGAAGGTTTTGGCGAAAAGGTTAGCTCCGAAATTGGATGATTTAATTTCAGTAAATCAATCAGCGTTCGTTGGGGATAGAAATATTCTGGATGGGGTGGTGGTAGCCAACGAAATCATCGACGAGGTGAAAAAGAAAAAGCAGAGTTGTTTTATTTTCAAAATTGATTTCGCCAAGGCTTACGACACGGTGTGCTGGGATTATTTATATGAGATGATGTATACACTGGGTTTCGGAAGCAAATGGATAGAGTGGATTAAAACTTGTGTGTCTACTGCTACAGCGTCGATTTTAGTGAATGGCAGCCCCACTGAGGAGTTCGGGCTTAAGCGCGGTTTAAGGCAAGGTGACCCGTTGTCTCCGTTTCTGTTTCTCATCGTTGCTGAAGGACTAAGTTTGATGATGAAGAAAGCATGTACTTCTGGGATGTTTAAACCTGTGTCGGTGGGGAAGAACAAAATTAAAGTTTCGCACCTCCAATTTGCTGACGACACTGTGTTTTTTGGTGAGGCCTCTGAGAGTAACATTATGGTGTTGAAAGGAATTCTCCGATGTTTTGAAGCTTCGTCTGGCTTGAGAATCAACTTCAAAAAAAGTAGTCTGGTTTGCTTGGGTGTAGATAGTGAAATCAGTGCTAGCTGGGCGGAAAAGCTAAATTGTGTTGAAGGTACGTTGCCCTTTTCTTATCTGGGTCTACCTCTTGGTGCTAGTGAAAATAGGCTGGGGTGCTGGAACAGTGTCATTGATAAGGTTTCGAATCGACTGAAGAAATGGGAGCATAATTACCTTTCTTTCGGCGGGAGGCTAACACTGCTGAAGTCTGTTGTTAGTTCTCTACCTCTGTACTTTCTCTCTCATTTCATTGCTCCTAAAGGCGTGATCAGGAAACTGGTGAGTCTTCAATCTCATTTTCTGTGGGGCGGTAAGGCCGATGGGGCGCGTAAGATTCACTGGGTGGGATGGAAAACGGTTTGTCAGAAGAAGAATGAAGGTGGGCTTGGTGTGAGGGAATTAGGCCCCTTTAATTATGCACTGGTCGGTAAATGGGGTTGGGCTATGCTCACAAAATCTGAGGGCCTGTGGAAAGAAGTCTTACTGTCAAAATATGGTGATATACGTAAGTGTGCTGAGATATGGAAGAGGACTGGGAGAAAACAAGCTTCCTGGTCCTCGTGGTGGTTCAATCTTGTCTCGAAGGTCTTCTCTCATCCTTGGTTCCTTGATAATTTGTCGATTAAAGTTGGGTCGGGAACCTCAACCAAGTTTTGGGAAGATCCTTGGGTGGATAAAGGTTATGTGTTAAAGGAGCACTTCCCGCAACTGTATGAATTAGAAGTGGATAAGGGATGTGCTGTTCGTAGGAGGCTGAATCAGTTCTTCTTATGGGAATGGACTCGCTTTTTGAGCAAGCAGGAATTAGATGCTGTTGAGAATCTGGAGCTCATGCTTTTTCCGTATCTTTCCAGGACGGAGGTTAATGATGAATGGCGCTGGAACAAAGGCTCTTACTCAGTAAGGGATGGGTATGACCAACTGCAGAATGAGTTGGGCTGTGAAGTTATGGGCACTGCTGTATTTGATGGGTTTAGATGGGATAAATGTATATGGCTCAAGGAGGTTCCTTTAAAAGTAAGTTGTTTCGCGTGGCAGTTGTTGTGGGATAAAATTCCTTCATGGTTCAACCTTCGATCCCGGGGAATTATTCATGAGGAAACCGCTATCCAGTGCAAAAGATGTGATGATGGCGAGGAAGACGGTATGCACTTGTTCATTTCTTGTGTGTTTGCAAGGTCAGTTTGGTTGAGGATTTCAAATTGGTGTAACTTACATTGCCCAGACATATCTTCCTGTAAGTTACTACTACTTTCTGCGTCTTTGAGTACAAGTAAGGTAAAGGTTCCCGAAGCTAGAGTAATTTGTCTTGCAACTTTTTGGGAATTGTGGCGCGCCAGGAACTCGCTTCTTTTCGATAATCAGCAGTATAACCCATCGGATGTTGCAGAGAAAATCATGAGGACGGTGTGGTGGTGGCTTAAGAACGCAGGTAGAATCAGAAAGGGACACAGTTTGGAGACTTGGTTCCTTCACCCAATTGAATGTATAGTATAGGCTGCCGGTTGAGGTTGAGATAGATAGGTGTTAGTCTATCTTTCTGTTTTTGGTTGCAGTTTGCTGCTACTGGCTTTGTTCAGCTAGTAGCCTCTCTTGTATATTCCTACCTTTTCTATATATATATACATATTTTGGCCGTTTCAAAAAAAAAATACATCTCCTATTAATTTTCCTTGGCATTTCTGTTTCCAAACGAAATAAATGGAACTTCACGACTGTCCATAATGCTTTTAATTAGGTAAAGCTGTGGGATTGGAAAACCTGAAAACTTGTCTGATAAATGTACTTCTATAGTTGGATAAAATAAAAAACACTGTGAAAAAACTTGTTGCTTTGTGTTTATATACAAATAATTTTTCAGAAAAGATACATTACATAGGATTGGTTAGAGAATATGTACAAGGAATATAATATATGGCTAGCCATAATATATACAGTAAAGTTTAGTTACAAGAAGTTAAAGAGGGGGTAAGATTACTCTCAACAAGTAATACCATCACCTCAACCCTCTTGAGATATCATCAAAACAAAAGTTTGAAGCAACTATATCTTCACTTTTAATCATCACATATATCCATACTTGAAATAAGGAAGATGCACAAGACTAGACAACATCCAATCTCCAACATGCTACATAACATCATCATCATCATATATAAATCAATGGAGGTGATATTCATAATTTCATATTACACATTGCATTCCCCATTTTCTGCATTTTCCGCATTTTGGATTCTCACGTCTTTTGTTCCTTTTGTTTTTTTAGCACCGGGATGTTTTATACCCTTCTTCTGCACCTAAAAATTATCAAAAGAAAGATGTTATTAATAAATTGCACGTAAAATGCCGCATAAGACTCTAGCTTGGAATTAACTTACGTTTGCAAAGCCCTTCTTGAATTTTTGCAATGGTATCAATACTTCTTGGACAACTGGACGAATCTTGTGGAACTTCTTCTTCCGACAAGGAGCTGGATTCATCTTCTTACTCGGAAGTGTAAGTGCTGCAAGATAGGTTAATGATCTCATTACCCTTTTAGTTACTATGTTTCTTGATAATAACTTGTGTATTAGGAAAAATTAGGAAAAATGCTCTGACATTCTCAACGGCCTAATTTACTAGTAATACTGTTTGCTGAACAAGGCCTCTTTGTAACAGTCCATAGGAATGTTTAGATTAGTCCATTTTACAAAGTTATGGACCTAGAGGGCCCAATTAGCTGGGCTATATCCAAATAGTCTCAACAAATGAAGTAGAAAATTAGTTCACTTCCTAACTCAAAATCTCAAGCATTTCAAGAAACTAAATACAACATTAGGACAAGTACATAACTAGTTTGAAAATGAACAACCACACAGAAAACCA
This sequence comes from Plantago coronopus, assembly GCA_036897195.1. Taxonomy (NCBI): domain Eukaryota; kingdom Viridiplantae; phylum Streptophyta; class Magnoliopsida; order Lamiales; family Plantaginaceae; genus Plantago; species Plantago coronopus. Next base: position 3,623 of record JAYMSL010002591.1, on the reverse strand, counting down.
ATATGCCATCAATTACAATCCGAACCGGAGATCTATGTGAGAGTTTCGCTAACTCAACAATCGAGATAAACTGTCAGAAGATGTTGTTTATTATATTATAGTGTATAAACGAGTAGGGATGTTCACCTGTTCAAAACGGATAAAATTATTGCTGAGCTACATAGAAGAACTAGCAGATTCTGTCCAGGTCATATAGGTTTATCATATCTCTTGGTCAAAAATAACATTTCCACACAAAATCCAGAAACATGCAAAGAATGTCTGCTAGATTTCTGCAAGTTCACATGGTCTCCATTTTTTCCAACTATGCAAATGTAACTGTGGATCAAAGCACATGCTCTCCATTTTTTAAGTTATGTTAATATGCATCTGGATGATCAGTACTCATGTGCCTTGTACCTTCAACCTATTGGTTGGACGAAATTCGTCTTACAAACTGAACTTCGCTACATTGTTTAAGTTATAGTTTCGCAAGTACCAGAACTCTGAAGTTTAAATTGTACATTACCTGGCTGAGAGCAGAAGTGATGCATATCACTGGTTAAGAGAGGCCAAGAGGAAATGTCAATGTTACACTGAATCTTAGCATGCATCTACCTCAAACCGAACTTAAACGCGATGTTTAGTTTCACAACAATACGCATATTGCCAGTTCGTTTACCTACCAACGCAAATACACTGTATACAACAGATTCTCTAGTACTAGTCCATAACCAAGACTTGATTCATATTTATTTGTTTCACTTAAAACTAGTTGCTACCAATGTAGATACGAATGTGCATATGTTAATTCCTCACACCTTTGTTACCGGGGAGCTCAATCCATTCGACCTGGATCTCTACTTGACCACATTCCACATTCTTCAGTGAAAGAAGCATGTCTTGGGTCATTTTCCCTTTGTTCCAAATAATGGGGCTCTCATCAGCTAAGTCATTCTCCTTGCTTGGCTGAACCCTATCGACTTTCGTGCCGTCTGGTAGAGTGTCCAGGCCCAACTTAATACATTCTATTAAAGCCTTGATGTCTATTTTTGCTTTTCCCATGCTGTCGTCTCCAGTGAATGTATCTTTGTCATACACAGACTGAAAGAAGAAAAAAAACAAGCAGAGTTATCTACTGAGGGCGAACATATTGAGTGGAAACATAGAAACACATTATCTTGTCAACATGTACGAGTATTGATACAGCAAGAACCTAATGAACAACCATCGATAGTCTGGATTACGAAAATGCAGTCAAATTGGTTCCTATTTGAAAATACATGAACATTTTCTATTTCTACAACCTGATAGTAACGAAACATGACGAAATGCTTATAAAGCTTTCAAATTGTTTAGTAATGAAATGCCTAATAGATGTTTATATTCATCAATTTGTCAAATGAAGGCTGAAAACATTAAGAAACATGGTTGAAAGCAGAGTATATGTAGATATACTCACAAGAAGAATAGGCGTATCGAGACTCTTGATGCAGATAGTCAGCTCCTCGTTCCATCTGGGGTTGCAGTTTCCCTTGACAACCTTAGTCTTGACTTTCTGCAACAGTAAAAATCTCAGGCTTAAAACTTGGATCACATCTTCATCATGATTCAAAACTTTCATATTTTCATAGTCTTTTCTAGGAAAAGATTGTGTTCAGAATCGTAAGGAAAGCGAATTAGAGATTTGTGGCATAAGGTATAATTGAAAACAACACAAGTTTCTCTCCTGGAGAAGATTAACTTCAGACCAGCGATCCTGATTTATTATAACAGGCAAAAACGGATAGCGTAACACAGAACATCAGGCCTTGATTTCTACATTCCAGCTTTAATACTCTACTCTCGAAAATAAGCAAATTCTAGCAGAATTTTCAACAGAAAAGGTTCTGAATTCTGATCATGTTCCAGTTATGACAAGACATGGAAAACACGAAAGACGTATAATCGGAAAAAGAAGCAATGAAATGGATACAAATGAGGAAGAAGAAGAAGACCTGAGAGCCGCAGGTAATGGTAACATAAGGATCACTGCTGATCGTGTCCCGAACGGCGAGGTTGATCCCTCGGCGAACCCGAATCCTCAGACAACCCAAAACATCCATTCTTGTTGGAACTTTTGTGCAAGTTTTTTACAGGTTATACTCTTTTTTTTTTCCTCCCTTCCCTTCTATTCCTCGTTTCTTATTATTTTCTTGTATTGTGAAATGGCATCAAGAGTCCGATGTAATAGAGATATTTAAGGAGAGCCTGGATTGTCCTGCCCTTCAAAAAAGAATTGCCACAGAAAAAGGTTAAAAAAGAAGACCATTCTGGTACAGTCACATTCATTGGTTGTTTGAGTTTCTCATTTTCCACATTTTTTATTTGGGTTGATAACCATTGACTTGTATTTGCTTCATTTCAATTCTCTCCTTTTCCTTTCACCAAGAAACATCTTTTTTAATTTGCTCCATGACCTTAGTAGATTATCTAGTATTATACTCCCTCCGTTCCATTAAAAACTCCCTAAAAAGACTTTTTTCGCGAATTTTGACCGCGAATTACTCTGAAATTATATGACAAAAAAATATAATAAAATTATATTATGAAAATAATTATGCACACTTTTGTAACATAATTTTACTATATTTTTTGTCGTATAATTTTAGAGCAATTTGCGGTTAAAGTTCGCGAAAAAAATCTCCTTACGAAGTTTTTAATGGAACGGATGGAGCATTAGGCACACTATACTTCTAAATTAACATTAAATGAGTAAGATTTTAGGATATAATTTTATCATTCTTTATTTTCCATTTAGATTATCGAATAGTTTTATACAAGGTTTTGTGAAAAAAAATATTAGAGAAAACGTGAAAAACAAGATGTATGAATGTTAAAATGTACTCCATTATTCCTTATTTTTAGCGAATACTAGTACTTGTTTTAATATATATCAGTGTTCCGTTTCTTACGTTTTCATTAAAATCATGTTTTCCACTCGAATAGCTAGTTGCTTTATAGTTTTTAAAAAAAGTTAAGATAAATAAGGATTAGTTATGATTTAATAATAAACTATCTGCCACCATATTTATTTAACTTCGCCTTATTAATTTAAATTAGAGTCAAACATCATGCACCAGTTGTATGTATATTCTATCATAGTGTTCCTGAACTGGTAAAAGAGATAATGACTTATGGTACTACTAGTCGATCCACTAGGCCCGATGGCTCTTTGATTTTCCAGCTACTAGGCCATGTGGGCTTAATCAAAGAGTGAAGGGAGACGAGTGGTAGCGGGTAAAGTCTCAGGAAATTCCGGAATTTCCTAACACTTACGGAAATTCCGGTTTTTGTAGTATTAATACAAAGCGCGTTGTCACTTATGGTTCGACCGCAAACCGCGCGCTGCAACTTATGATCAAACCAATATTGCCGGTTAAGTGTCAATTTTAGTTTCTGGGAGTATTTGTTACTGTCTGGTGTTTTTTTATTAAGTAACTGGGCGTATTTTCTCAACTGTCTGGGGTTCTTTTATTAAGTAACTGGGCGTATTTTCTCAACTGTCTGGGGTTTTTTTATTAAGTAACTGGGCGTATTTTCTCAACTATCTGGGGTCTTTTTATATATGATTTACGATTTGTTTTTAGGGTTCACCATTTCCC
>JAYMSL010002590.1:0-13977 GCA_036897195.1 Plantago coronopus | reverse complement strand
TTTTCCTCTACAGTCCAATACTTCTCTTTTGTTTCATTTTCACTTCCAATATTTGTATTACGCTTCCTCTTCTCGACTAGCAGACACGTGGCTTTGAATCATGATAACCGCCTGCTTATGAATGCGAATAACTTATGTTAGACGGCCACTTATGTATGCAAGGTTTTACATCGCACATATTTGGAAGGTGGCTCAACAATATATGGTATTTTCGGAGGTTTTTTGTCGTCAGGTAAAGGACCTGCAGGTGATCAGATCACAGCAAACTAGTTCTTTCATTACCCAAATTAGTGCTAATAGCAGAAAGTATCAGATCAAGACACTGGAAGAGTTAACATATCATCATGGCATCATATCGTAATGTACTTCAATTCTTTGACTCAAAACAGAAACAATTCAGGGGTTGTAGAAATTCCAGGGAAAGTCTTCAAACATAACATACTTGAATTAAATTAACACAAACAGTACAGAACCAAACAGTTTTATTCTCTCTTATAGTATTCTTTGCTTGTTCTTTTTCAATCAATACGAATAACTAATCTCTTACGACCATGATTCTTTGAACATCACTGATGAAGGAAATCAACCTAGTTCTTGTTGTTAGATACAGGCTTTGCATTTTCTTGCTGGGAGTCATCCTTAGCACGCATATCACCAGGATCTTCGAGCTTTTCCACCTTTTCCTCACCCGAACGGGTGATCAGCGCCTCTACGTTAATCTGTCCAGATGTCGTTGCTTCTCCTTCTCCATGCCCACCAGTTGAATTAAGATTCATGGAATATTGGACCGGTACATCAACAAGATCAACATGATCAATATCAGACATTTTGATTGCATTAGTCTTTTGACTGGTATGCCTCTTGGGCATGGAATCCCCAAAGCCTTCGTCCTCAGAACCTTCCAGCATGAAAGGATCTATGTAATTTGTTATGAACCGGGTGCTCGGCTTCCGCACACGCTTCGACCGACCACTTATGTGGCTATCCTCCGATGCATCACTTGGTTTCTTGTTGTTGTTGTTGTTGTTGCTGTTGTTGTTTTCACTGTTTGAATTCATAGTTGTGCAGGTGTTGCAGAGGGCGGGACAGTGCGAAAGAAAAAATACAGTGAAGTGGGGATGCGGTTTATTATATGCTAGGGGCGTAGTTGTGTTGATGAGGTATTGGTGGTGAGAATACTCCTTTATATAGGAATTTCTATGCTGAGATTTTGGGCAAGTAATATTAATTTTACCTGATTTTCTAAAGTTCAAAATGAAAGTTTAAAATGAGAAAAGATATTATTAATATTTCAATTTTATTGATTGCGAACATCTTGAATGCAGATTGCTAAATGAAAGTTTCTACTGACTTTAATGAACATCTGAATCTATATATTTTTGTGCTTTGTTAGTCAATACAAATAAAGTTGTATATTGTATTAAAGAAGAAGCAGCAGATTTGTAAAATAAATGAATAGAATGTACCTGAATTTATTACTCTAGAAGGCAGATTTGAAGGAGATCATTGCCCACGTGTTGCGCTGTTCGTCGAGGATGTTTCGCGCAGAGTCGAAGACAGAGTTGTCGCATCCATCGACCTCGATTATTTCTAAAGTCTCAATCCCTCCTATTTCAAGATGTATCTCCTTGAGAGCGTAACACCGGTATGCATACAGGTGCGTAAGTTGAGGGAAATGTGTTTCATCAGCTATCCAGTTCTCTAAGTTCCAACAATAGTGGAGCTGTAGATACCGCAGGTTGCGAAATTCACCTTCAGATGGCTCCCATGTTCCATTTTCAAATTTAAAATCTTGCGTTAGGAAGAGCACCGAATCTGCTCATATATGTCAGGGAAAATTCGGAAGCTCGGTCAAGTTCCTGAGGCTATCTGGCAAAATGAAATAAGTCTTGCGGAGGTGCACTACTCTGAAGGTTTCCAGTATCCGGAAGCAGGTAAGATCAATCGCATCCTCAGTCTGATCAATCTCATCCTCAGTCTCTAAGTCCTTTAACTTTGGTAGTTTTCCAAGCAATGACTTGAGAACTGTAACCAACACCATAGATAGACTCTGAAGAGTTTCCAGAATACTGAAGGTTGGAACTATGGCAGGTATGCCCCGATAATTGTACTCAATGAGCTCGACATGTTGTAGTTGTGGAAGTTCAAATATTCTCATTTGAAGAGTATGTTGAACCATAAGAATCTAATCATCGTGGTTTGTAGATTCCTGTGCGCAATTATGTTGTCAGGTAATTCTGAAGAGCTGCACGATACAGCAAGAAATCTTAAGCCGATCGATTAACTTGAGTATATCTCCTCAGGGAACCGCATGAATTGTATATGAAACACATCTAATATACCTGCAACATTGATAACTCAAAATCATGACGAGGAAAAATGTGTTCCTCCGCGCTACCAACAACTTGATATGAATGAACCAGGGGCGTTAGTTCCAAAGAGCGAGTAAAATCACCACTGTGTTCTGATGCAGAAACACAAATGCGGCGCAAACACAATGCATCCTTTTGCGTACTGCAAGCTTCCATCCTTATAAACTTCTTCTCCTCAGCCTTCCTCTCTTACAAAGGTCTCTCAGGAGATCGTGTATCCCATATGATTCTGCTCTCCTATCAAATGTCATTTCCTTGACGAAAATTAAATTTCTATCAACGAGAGCTTTTAAACACATCTCTGCAACCTTTTCTGGGCTTTTACCTTTGGCCGGATTGAGAAATCCCTCAGCAACCCTCAGCTTGATCAGTCGTGAAGCTAGAATGGCATAATCTTCAGGATAAGCACTGATGTACATAAACAAGGCTTGAAATAATGTGGCAAATAGGCATAGCTCAAGAAAATATCCCCAAGAATTGCTCGTCTTCTTCTCCCATAAATGAACTCACGCCGTTGGCAACTTGGTTCCATATGTCTTTGCTTCCCTCGGCTCGTAATTTTAGTACAAAGAGTAGACAAGTAGCTAAGTATGGAGTTATGAATTGTGCCCCAACAAATAAATCTGCTAGAATGATATGAGTATTAAATATCTAGCTAGTAGTGATTGCCTGATTGGATAAATCAATCCACTTAATTATATTGGAACTGATATGCAGTAAAATCAGCCAATTCCAGCATAGTAGCCATGTTGATACTATCATTATATACCGTGCTTGTAGTACAAGAGTATACGTCTGGTGATGATATGCCATCTGCATGATCCGGCCCTGATGAAAACGTATTAAAAAGATGAACAGATTTGCCAAATGTCGCAAACTGATCAAAATTGGGAGACACAAAGTAATCCTGATCATCATCTTTAGAAGACTGCAGTGATGATGAACTAATAGCCTGTTCCTGTTGCATCAGTTGTGCAGGTTTTGCGTTATTGTCTACTTGGGGTATGGAGGCAGGGGACTGGAAGCTCCAGATGATGGATGAATGATCGAGAGTGGATGAGTCATCGATGAGAACGTGATGGGGTAGAAGTGCAGATGGTGATGATTGACATAACTTTTTGCAGGTGTGGCTGCCGTAGTAGGTGGTCCTGTATAATGTGGGTTCCTCTTGGATTATTTGAACTTGTTTTGTGGCCTGGCATAGCTGTTCATATTTGTGGGTGCACCTGAAGTAGTTTCTGCAAAACCGCAATATTGGCCTTACTAGCTAGAACTGTTATATACATACTCCATTTCTGATGCACAAAATTAGTTCAGTATGGTTCATTTTGACATTAGAGACAACAAGAGATCATATACCTAGGATGTTTGGTGTTGAGGATGGTCTTCTGTCCATATTTCCGCCAGGCATGTCCGTCAAACAAACTTGGGGTATCCTTTGTCCATGTGCCCGCTGTTCTCCTGCAACATTCATCGACATGATTATGCAATTCTTCATCAGTTTATGGACTTAAAGGAACTAAGGAAGCACATGAATCCCCAAATTCCGCGCCCCTCACCAGAGAGTAATTATATCTAGATGTCTTCGAATATATGTAGTATAAATGGTCGATATATATACTTCACGACTGTTTGACATGCAATTAAAGGAGTACTCCTAAATATATATTGACCTGATCTTTTCTCTTTTCTGAACTGTAAATTCATTGATAACTAGGTCGGATACTCTCAGATCGAGGATATGCACACACTTAGCAATTTAAATTAAACCCCTGGAATAATGTAATACTACTATATATCTGTCAAGTGGGGGTATGCAATTTGTTTCAGAAAAGGAAAAAATCTGCAGAATTTGCTTTCATTAAAAACAAGATACTACTCGTTACGTACAAAGTCCACAAGATCTGGAATTGCTTATATATCTAAATGATCCTATAGGCTATACATATGTTTCTCCTTGCTCAAGCAAGAGCTGTCAATCAAAGACAGTTAAACAAACACAAATAATTAGCACTACAACAAGAGACATTGAACTATTATGAATCTGAGGTTCATCCATTTACTAATTCCTAATGAAACTGCTCGATCTATTCTTTTATTCACCAGTTCTCTCCTATGAACTCAAAATATATATAGTAGTGGTGTATATAATGTAGTGTATACTCCTATTAAACAAGCAATTTTGTGATATGTATGCATATATAAGATGAAAAATTAAGCGCATATGTAATTGACAAAACTAAATAAGCCCATTAAAGACAGCAATATAAATGTACCTTCTCTTGTAGGCTCCGCGGCTATCTTTGTTAAGTGGAGTCCTGCAACTTTCACCGGAATGCTCATGCTGTTGTTGGGGCTGGTGGGAGTTGATCAACATGTGCGGAAGTTGAGAAATTACTTCATTGAAGTCGTGAGAAGCTGCCTCAAGTATCGAGACCGAGTCTGTAAAAGAGGCGAGTATCTTCTCAACCATATCTGCTCCTCTGGTACTGGTGGTGCTCCAAGCAGTACCATTAGTTTGGTGTAACATTGATAGGAGCTCATCGAAAACCTCTCGCCCCCGACTCAGCTTTCCGATTACCCGTTTCAGCTCACTACTACCCTTCCCATTTGGTGGTGTTGTTCCAGATTCCATGGCTAAGATATGTGGAAAAGCCAGAGAGAGATATATAGTGTGTAGTAGTGAATAGTGATGAGCCAGAAAGACACTGTTCTATTATATAGAGACACAAGTTATTAAACTAGCAGTACTACTATTACTATATACAGATTGATTCAGAAATTAATTGCTGGATTTAATCAAGATGTTGTACTATTACTATATACAGATTGATTCAGAAATTAATTGCTGGATTTAATCAAGATGTCTTAGTAGTTACAGAGTTCCATTTAAAATACTAGGGTTTGCTACGTACTAGGTGTGACGTAGAGCCACTTTGCCAGCACTACGTCAGCTACCGCCCACTCCGTTCTATATGCTGATAAAGGCTAATTAATTACTTTTGAGTTCCGTATTAATGGGCTCTGGTTCATGGGATACTGTTATCCATGGATTAACAAAGGTATATAGCACTCCAAAGTAATTTTTTTGGAAAAGTTACATGAATCGTGAAAGTTAATTCTTTTTTGTTTTTATTTTCCCGCAAAATTGGATCAGTTGGTTATAAAAAGGTGAACTTTCATCTTCGTCACATGTTAAAATCTCATGAGAGGTGAATTTTCTGTCATTATGCGCTAGAGTCTGTCGCACTTATGCGGTTAACTTGATTCACGTAGTTTGAAAAACAAAAGTCAAATTTTTCCAATAATATAATAGTCGGAAAAAAATGTTATTTTCTATTAAGTTTTCCGGTGTTTTAGACATGTTTATGTACTTTAATAGAATTGATATTTTCCTGCCTATGAAAATAAATTGAATTTCATAAGATTACCTCTTAAAATTCTATTAAGTTTTCGAAATTTAAGAGAAGTAAGTTTAGGTGTATATCATTTATATTTTATAATATCCGTCCCTCTATGAAAGTGTAGTGTTCCAATACGACTTCCTCATTAAGGATTATTAAACTGCTTAATTACCTCATCTCTGTTTCCCAGAGACTTCCTCATTAAAGATTATTAAACTGCCTAACGGGTAATGTTTTGTGGGACGGAGGGAGTAGCTGGTTAATTACCGCATCTCAGTTCTGGATCGTTTTTACTTTTTAGTAATCAGTGATTAACGCAACCCAGGCCACCACAACTGGTGAAGGTTGTGACTCTACTTGTAAAACAATATAGACAATACCAATTGGCAGTAAATAAGCTCAGATAATAACATATAATAGACTCAAAGCTCAAAATTGCAATAGCAACAAAATGAACAAGTGTTCAAGGATTACAAACAAAAACCCGGCCAATCGAACAATTATCACCAATCACAAATACCAGTATTTTGTTGCAAGTGATAGTTATATGACTAATAATTGGGAGAGACTACTAACAGTGTTATTTCCCGATAATTAGTACAAAGCTCGCTGGAAGATGACAGAATAACACTCAGCTACACCACACTTGATCAGAGTAGAATCGCTTGAAAGCAATACGATCGGATTCAAAAAACCCAGCCCAAGTACGAATTTGGTAATATAAAGTGTTGAAGAACACCACTTTTCTCCATGACTCATGATACGCTTTTGATAAACTCATACTACACAGAAAAATGTACAGTAGATCAAACACACTATTCAAAGAGCTAGATACTGCATACACAAGCAAACCTATAATGATTTTGCATTTGCAAACAAGGACTACAAGAAACAAACTGTAAAAGTTAAACCCCACGTTCGCAGTGTACAAGTGTATGAATGGGTACAGAGGGAAAACAAAATGTACCTTTACTTGGTGAGAACAGAAAAAGAAATCTAGTTCCTCGGGGGTATATGCTATAACAAGAGAGTAATGAGAACAGGAATCAATTTCCCACATGACCATATTAAGCTACTGAACTGCAATCTACTGTGGAAAAATGAGACAAACAAGGCCTTATAATCGACTGCCACAAAGAGTAGTTCTTTTTTTGCAGGCAGCACGCCACTCCTAAACAAATTACATCTTTCTGTACAACAAAATGAACAAAATTTGACATATCAGATTTCTAGGTAGTAATGATGCCAACAATACTGAAACCTCCTGGAGACTAGACTGTATTTTCATCTCCTTCCTTACTCCAGCTTCACTCTTTCTCCCTCCAGCTGCTGTTTTTTAGGTTCAGCAGGGAAGTATTTTATACCCACCATATCACCAACCTCGCTGATTATCTGGTACAAATATCAACTTCCCAGATTATAATAGATGCATAAACATTAAACTTCAAAAGTGCTCAAGTTTACAGAAAACAGGGAAAGTGACTTCGACAACAACTCAAGACTTCAAAAATCAGAAGTGTGTTTTCCTTGATCGGCTCAATTGTAGAGCTAAGCTCTACAAACACCAGAACCAGCTTTTACTAAAAATAAGCTGTTGCACACATTCAGCTAATTAACCCCAGTTGAAAACATGGATACTGGACATGTATGCATCATTGACCTCAATTCCAGAATATAATCTCGTAGAATTTAGTTGTCTGAACATGTGGCTTTAAAATATCTTACCTCTAATGCTTTAACTAGGTCTTCCCTTGTATGAGCAGCAGAGATGCAAATTCGGGCACGTGCGAGCAGTAAAGGGGTCGCAGGGAAAGCAACCGTCACAACAGCAAGCTACATTGAGAAACATTATGTTATATTGCCGGGACTAGTAAAATGCCAATAATCAACCAAAATGAGTAAAAACATATGTTTACATTGCGTTTGAGACATTCTCGCGAAAAAGCAGGAATTTTTGCTGGGTTGTAAAGCATTATGGGCATAACAGGTGAGTCATTATCACCAAGAACCTCAAAGCCCATTTTATGTAGTTCTGACCGGAAGAAGTTGCTGTTTTCACGTATTCTTGCAAGCTTCTGGGCACCTGCATAAGAAAATTCATTAGGTATGGGTATAGCTTTCCGGTAGAAAAAAAACTTTAAATCATTGATTGGAGCTTCTTCTATTGCTAATTGAGGACGAAAGACCTCACCTCTGCTGGAACCATCTTCACCGAGAATGACCTTAAGTGCAGAGATGATTTGCTGTGAAGCTGGTGGTGATATTGATGTGGCATAAAGATGAGCAGGACAGTTGTACTTCAAGTATTCAATAAGTTCCTACGAAAAACGTACATGAATGAGATTCTATTTCCATATATCAATACAACTCTCTATTCTTCAAGATTTGCAAGTAGGTTTTATCAAACCAATGAAAGCAAAAATCATGAGAAATGACAAGAAGCATGCAAAGAGGAAATATCTCTTATCATCTGCATCTAATATAAAACGGAAGGACCCAGCAACTGAAGTACTAGCACTAACACTACTATATCATGTCCTATTTTCCATTTATTATTACTACGGGATTATTTAAAACTTCATATGAAATACAATGTCCACCAGCTCAAGCCTCAAGATTGCAGAAGTCATCATGGCGTCAGATTTAACATATGATTGAGCAAACTTTTTACTGCATATTCCTTCAGTTTACTAATTAAGACATGTATCAGCAGATACGAAGAAATTGGTCAAGCTACCAACCTTAGACCCTGCAATATAACCACCACATGATCCAAATGATTTTGTGAATGTTCCCATCATAATATCCACATCTGCTGTATCTACTCCTAAGAGCTCACAAACTCCCTTGCCAGTTTTCCCAATAGCGCCAATGCTGTGAGCCTCATCCAGATAAACATAAGCCTGCCATGGGAGAATCATTAACAAGAAAAGAGATGTATGAAAATAGGAAAAAGATCATACTAGAGGAAAAAAATAAGTGCAATAACCAGTAAACGTTATCAAACAAGAGAGGGGGGCCGGAGGGAGAGAGAGTTGACATTTGGAAAGCCTAAGAACTGGCACCAATACTCTTCTGCTAAGTAGAGTCACAGTTGACGGCTAAGCGAAATTTGATATCCAGATCCAAGTTGTTAACGGTAGTATAATTTAAACAATGCTGAAACATCAGCTAAGTAATATCATAAAATTTGTATAAGACACCAAACAAGGGTAATTACTAGCAACAAAAGGGATGCCAGTCAGGCACGGATATATATACCTTGTATTTCTTGCATATGGAAACAATCTCAGGAAACTTGCACAACTCTCCCTCCATACTATATATTCCCTCCACCAAAACTATAATCTTTTTCCATGGTCTGTGTGTTCTAGGTTGTCCTTCAGCAATTTGTTCCCTCAGAACCTTCTCCAAATGAGATGGTGCTAGACAAGGGAAAATCAACCAGAAATGAATAAATGAGATAGTCAATAACCAAATAAGTATGACTCGAAAGGGGAATAGAGAGTTTCAACTTACTATTATGCTGAAATACTCGAATAGTTGCTCCAGACCCCCGTGCACCGTTAACAATAGAGTTATGGTTCAGAGAATCACTGATAATCAAACCTCCCTGTAAAAGAATATTTAGATGAGGATTGAGGAATCTAACAAGCTTAATATAAAGGATTAATCATTAAAGATTCTCATACCTTTCCAATTAGAGCAGGAAGAATGGCAGAATTTGTGGCATATCCCATGCCAAAAACTATGGCAGCAGGTTTTCCTACAAAATCTGCTACACACTTCTCCAAATCAGCATGCAATGTTGTTGTGCCTGTTAAAATTCACCAGTGTTAGTATCATTAGCAGCAAGGAAGAAGCCATAAAAACATCCACGAGACAAATAAGATCCTCCAGAGAAATTTATTACCTCCATCAACCCGAGTACTGCAGGTGCTCGAGGAAAATTTCTTCAAGGATTCAATAACACGAGGAGTACAATACTCATCTGCAGCAGCAAAGCCCAGATAGTTATATGATCCCAAGTTGAGGCATCGGCTCACTTTTGTGGTTCGCCTACAATGCAAAACCAACGCGGGTGAGTGTTGAGTTCAATGGATTTAAGTCTTAAACCAGAAATTGTCTCTCCATTTAGTTCAAACTCATGCTTATTATATTCAAACACTCAGTAATTATACGCCGGAACAATAATTCAAACCATAATAACAACACAAGCTTAGATAGAAGATTACTGAAGCGTTTTGTTATTGTCATGGGAGACACGCTCCACCACGTCAAACCAAGCATCAGGAGAACTCGATATTGGTCGGTTAAAACAATCCTGCAAAGCACAAACGCATTATTGGTGCGAACCACATAAAGACTAGAAAAGAATCCAGCATTTTATCTTTCCAGATTATGTAACTCCAAGCGTATATAACTATTTCCAGCTAATATGTCCGTTCCACGCCAAATCATTGCTTTCCCATCATGTCCTCAGGATTACATTTACATTAAATCATGCACAAACCAACCAAGGCAATTCCAATTCCAATCAGATCAAACACGAAAGGCAAATGAAAGGAACCTGAATTCGAAGATACAACCGGCGAATGTAGAAATCCTCAAGCCCCAAACAGATCGGCGCGTAGCCCTTCCATCATAACACAAAAAACACCAAATCAAAACCAAATCAAACAAAAAAAACCTGGCACGCAATCGTAAACGGGCCATACAAGTACCTGGAGAGAGCTGTGGGACCACCAATCGACGAACCTGCGGAAGAAATCTCTGAGCTGGCCGAACGCGAAGAGAAGTCCGTAGCTGAAGTACGTGGTCAAGGCGGTGATGTAGGGGATCGTGATCATGGCGGCGGCGGCGGCGATCGGATCTGAGGGAGGAGGAGATGAGCGGAGCCGCCTCTACTGAGATCCCAATGTAACAACAACGATAGATTGATGGATGGGTGGATGAATGGAAGATACAGTATTATGGAGTTTTAGAGAGAGAGAGAGAAAAAAGAGAAAATAATCAGCTGGATGATGATTTAATTATGGAGGGAGAGGATTGGGTATCTTTCCGGTTTGACCCCTCTCCTCACTTAATTTTGAATTTTGTTTTTGTTTTCGTCTTTTACTTTTCAATCAATACAGAGTGTTTCCGAAAGTCTATTTTTGATAAGTACAGAAATGAGAATGTTCCTTTCTGGTTTGCCTTGGGGGTGGGGTCTGGTGAGGTGAGGCGCACGGTAACGAACGTAGGGTCGCGAGGATGATAACCGTGTTCAGCGGATTGGATTGCAGCTAGATTTAGTTTACGGAACCCATTGGCCGACCGTCTTCCACGCTGTGAACAGCATTGGAGTTTTGTTTTGCCAACTTGCGCTCAATTATTTCGACATGCTTATCTAATGTTTTCTGGAAATAAAAAGAAGCATATTTTCTTCCCTGAATATATATACTAGTCCAAATTTCCACATTTGTAAAAAAACAAAAAATTGTGTTCCATGTAATTATTTGTGTCCCAATAAAATTTTCATTTTCATTTACGTACATGATACATACCCCTGTATATTCACAAATTTCTTTGATATGGGATTCGATCATTCAGATGTTTGAGGCATGCCAATTCCATGTTCTAGAGCCCCGGTGGTCTCACTTACATATACTCATTTGTACTGAAGTGAGCTCTTATGGTATATAGTGTTGTTTCAGGGTTAGTAGAAGTGATATTTCTCAAACAACCCCAGTATTATAGGATTTGGCGATCTCCAGGCTCCTTGAATTGAAGTTGAAATTGCTAAGATTACGAGCGGTATATTCCTAGAAACTGAGGTATACTCCGACGTCAGAAAATAACCCTGGAGAAATTCCCAAAAGCCATGTACCACATGACCAGCTCAAATCTACCAATTGATATAACTTACTTTTTTACTTTTCCATTGACAAAACTGTCTATAAAGAAATAAAACACCGATCCATGCTCATTCTGTAGATTTTGTAATATCATTGTTTTTCCTACACAGCTAAATCTAAACACCCATGAACCCTCAGTATCGTTCCTTCCCTCCAAAGAATTTCCAATCAGTGCTTCTTCTTGTTCCCGGATGACTTTGACGGATTAGCAATAATGTGTGCAAACACACCAACTAGGAGTAGTACAGAAGCGTGGGAGCCGTACTTCATAAGTATTCCCTGCATCGAGAAGGAAGGTGAGATAAGCGCGGAGAATGTGGTAGGTGCATTAACAGTAAAGCCTGGTCATTAAGGATATTTGGACATAATCAAAACGAAAAATAAAAAACAAGGAAAAACAATAACTACATGGTACTAGACTACTAGTAGACAAAGCAAGAGCTTAGATGCCCTCTGCAGGCCTGGTTTCAAGGTCTTTATTTAACTTCAGTTCCCCAAATTGTTAGAATATAATAAATAGTACCTCATATTTTAGTTAAATTTACATCTATCATTACAAAATGGCTATAGCTTCATCCCGCATTTATCTTATTTACAAACTTGTACTTGCACACAAACAATGGCAGATCTTATAGCCATTTTTAAAATGAAGAGGCACCATGCGTGATTAGGCCAATATACAGAAGGTAAGGGACTAATTGTTGCTGGAGTTTAAGTTTGACATCAGGGGAAAATGATTCATCCAGAATCAGGATTCAAGAATATGAACATTTAAATTCCGATTAAGAATTCCGTCCTTAACTAAATGAACCTCATACAGCATGAAGCAATCCACCTTACTAGAAAAACAGAAACAGATTCAAAATTTGATTCAGCTAGATCGTTACTTAACTCCAACCAAAAAGAGAAGACTCATTACCTTTGCCTGAAAATATTTGTCAATCATAAGATAAGTCCATCCACAACCAACAGAGAGAAAAGAGAAGTAGATGATTAGTAACAAGAAATAAGTAAACAGTGAAGGGGACTTATAAGCTAAATACCATATACCATTCATACAGACTAAACTTACAAGTTCAAGTTTATTCTCGGTGGTGGGATCTGAGAGAATGTTCAGTGGCAAAATAGGTGTTGAATATGCTTCCTGAAAATATAACAAAGTATTTATATCATTATAGGAAAGTCTGGATGCCTCTTCAGACATGCAACATTTGGAGGAAAAACAAACCTGGAGCTTAGTCTTTGTAGGAACTCGGAAAGTGATCACGGCAGGTGCACCATAGTAAACAGTTTTCGTCTTGGACTCCAGTTCAAATGAATGGGACACTAGTGAACCACTGACACAAGACACAAATATACAATAAATCAGTGTCATAGTCAAACTTCAAAGTACAAGTATAATGTGAGTATAAGTTGTGAAACATACGCATCAAGTCTTTCCCAGGACTTGGATGTGTTGCCAATAATAGAATCAAAGACCTCTCCAGCCCAATTATCATCAGTAAGAGTTACATCATACGCAGGCCTGCAATAGCGAACAGAGGATTAGTTTCCATAGCCAAATAGCTACATCTAAGTGCATAAATCATTTGAACAAAACCACAGCTAACAGAGTGATTAGTGAGTGAACAGACGCAGATAGGATTCAATTAGTATATCCACCAAAACAGTATGGACATCAAAGATCATAAACAATATCAGGATCCTCCTGATTTCAGTGAGAATTTGATAATCCAAAGTATCCAGTGATCAATCAGTTATTCTCTCCTATTTAATATTCTAGGGCCTTGCTTGCAACAAAAAATATTATAAAAACATTTCTGTATATCATATATTTGATTGTGATGATGGAACAAAGTATAGAATTATATGAAGCTCCTTTACTATCCGTTCCTGATACAAAATACTTTTTCAGCTTCACACAGAAGAAACCTTAAATGGTTAACATTACAATTCTGATTGCACCGCTGTCATCTCTTCCAAATCCCTACTTTAATAAACAAAGAGTACGAGCACTGTTATACACTTTTGCAAGCAACATGCAGATCAAATGCAGCTTCAATTGATCATATATGAATTCCAACAAAATGAGCAAAGGTTTAACAATTACAACGCAAAATGCAGAACGATCAAACAGATCACAACATAAGATTAATCATACCAACGGGGATTCTCCCTAAAAACTGAAAGGAAACCAATTCAATAATTATTCCTACCAACGAATCATTCCAAACCATAAATCGACAGAGAATTCTGCTATAAATCAATTAACATTACAGAAACACATGGAATTCAGGGAATTAA
>JAYMSL010002589.1:0-13977 GCA_036897195.1 Plantago coronopus | reverse complement strand
ATGAGAAACTCCATTAATGGAGCTTCAAGCACCATTAATGGAGTCTTCCATTTAATTTTTTTTATTTTTAAATTAATTTTAATTTATTTTTAAAACTTCAAGTTGGGGTGAAAGTGAAATTATATAAAGTGTCAAAATTGCAGTTTAGTCCAAATTATAAGTATGTGTTTGTTGGTGTTTATTTAAAATTAAATTTAGGACTTGGATGTTATTATTTCAACTAATGAGACTAGAAGTGGCGATCCAACAGGGGGAGGGGGTATATGTAATAATTGTACTAACATTTTCCCCACCTCAGCCTATTCCTCAAAGTTAGAATAAAACCCCTTTACTGGTTATAGGATGCAACCCTTTCAATATCTTTGCTTGCAGTTAACTTGAGACACCACTCCTCTGCAATTGTTCACCAAATCACAGCAGAGTTCAAATTTAGCTGATGGAACTGACTTAGTAAGAGAGTCTGCTGGATTATACAAAGTTGAAAACTTTGAAACTTTGATGATCTACTTCTCTACTATGTCTCTGATGAAATGAAACTTAACATCAATATGTTTAGTCCTTTCATGATACATTTGATGCTTTACTACTAGTTGCACCTTGATTATTACAGAAAACAATCACTTTTTCCTGATCAATGCCAAACTCCTGCATGATCCCTTTCAACCATAAAGCTTCTTGATCAATTGCTTCAGTTAAGGCCATGAATTTAGCTTCAATACTTGATAAGGGTACAACAGGCTATTGAATAGATTTCTAACATATTGTTGTACCAAATAAAGTAAACACATACCAGTAAGAGATTTCCTGGTATCCTTATTTCCTGCATAATCAGAGTCCACAGAACCAATTAAAGCATCATTTGTATTATCCACTTCTTTCATATACTTCATGCCATGATAAGTTGTTCCTTTCAGATATCTCAAAATCCATTTTACAGCTTCCCAATGAGCTCTATCAGCACAACTCATGTACCTGGTTACCATACTCATTCAATGAGCAATGTCAGGTCTACAACACACCATAGTATACATGAGACTTCCAACTTCACTTGCATAAGGCGCAATACTCATGTACTCCTTCTCTTGATTGTAACTGGGGCATTGATTTACTGATAAAATTGCATAATCACCCAATTGAGTAACTACAGGTTCAGTTGTATGCATGTAGAACCTAGACAACAATTTTGAACATAACTTTATTGATTCAAGTATATATATATATATACAACTTGTGTGATAACCGAACCACGTAAATCTTGTGTCATTTCATTTGTGTTTGTGCGATTAAGGCTCTGTTCAATTCATCTGAAAATCTCTGAACTGAACTAACCTGAACTTAACTGAACTGAATACACCTGAAATTAAGATGAACTGAACATTGCTTAATTGATGTTTATATGACTGTTGAATCGATCGAATATGTGTATCCACTAGCATAACCTAGATGCAACACAATGTTTAATACAACTTAATACACCTATATTAGTGAAATATGAAGAGGTTAGTACATAATGGATGCATAAATCGGCGCAACTGTTGATTGTTTGACTAGTCCGACAAATCTGGGTAATTTATTTGACATAACACTGAAACGTTTCAGTGTTGGATGTGTCCTTCCCAAGAGGTTTCAGTACTTTTCAGTGAGTATTAAAATAGTTTTTCTCAAGTAAAAAACGTTTGATCGCGTGTAATCCCACCCCACTCGCCCTAATGACATAACATTAACAACCGAAAAATGGGGTAAACTGAAAAAATCGAAAAGGTTATGGAGCCGAATGACTCAAAAAAATAATAGTGTGGGGTAACTTGAAAAACTTCAAAAAGGATATATTGCGGTGAAATGTTCTCTTTTGTATAAGCAGTCACAAAAGGCTCGACTACCAAATTCGTTAGAAACATATGGTCCAAAAATTCAAAATAAATAAAGATATTGTTAAATATATAAATAAAAAAATATTATTATATTTTTACTCATACGGTAAGAGTGAAATGGATCTTTGATGGGTTACAGTAAAAGTTGGTTATATATTTATATATGTGTTTATTTACTATTATAATTACAAATATAAATATATTGTTAAATATATTGTTAAATATATAAATAAAAAAAATATTATTATTACAAACAGTCAATCATATATTTTAGTGATTGTGCTCGATCGAAAATCAACCGAACAAGCTCACATTGACCGACCTCAATCTCAATCTAAACTTTGACCTAGCTTTTTCGCGAACGTACTCAGATTCGTGAAGACCCCTAGTCCCTAGTTACAACTTACAAATACCTCGACCAACCTGGAATCAAATATGCAGCTCTGTGTGGCTTTCCAAATTCCAAGCCACGTAGCTTTCTGCTTCCATCACCCTGCTTCTCAGGACCTCAACACGTATACACAATAATAAACTCACAAACTACTCCATTTTCCCCCAATCCCACCGAGCTACTTACAATCTTCTGCATTCCAATGATCAAATCTCCAAATCAATCAACACACCACACTTAACACAATGGCCATGTCTTCTCTTGTCTTCAAACCCACCTACTACAACCTCCTCCCAGTACCCCGTTCTCGCAATTCCCCCAACCATTCCCCAAGAAAGACCTTTACTTGCACAAACAGCCTCCCTGTATCCCAATCCCCACTCTCCAAAGACTACCACTACAAGCAGTCATGGAAAGAAGAGCTCAAGAACGCTTTTTTACTACACTACGATATGAAAAATGACGAAGAAGACGATGAGAAGTTCCAGGAAGTAGTGGACAGGAGGTGTGTGGACAACATAAGGATGCTGATTGTGGATTCTGTGCAAAATGCAAAAGCAGGGCATCCTGGAATGGCGCTGGGAATGGCGGAAATTGGGTATTTCTTGTACCGGCATGCCATGAGGTATAATCCCAGGAATCCGAAGTGGTTTAATAGGGATAGGTTTGTGCTTAGTGCTGGACATGGGTGTTTGCTTCAGTATGTTTGCCTTCATCTTGCTGGCTTTCACTCTGTTCAGGTAATTTTTAGTTGGTTTTTTAGTAACTTTTTACTCTTGAAACAGTTGTACCTTAGGGATTTCGCTTGTACATTTCAGTTCTGCATTTGGCCACCTCTAAATTTTGATGGCTTTATGTACTATATTTTAATCTACAACCTCCTTTCGTAAAGTAACGATTCTGAAATTTACAATTATTCGATAGTCATCGATCTTTCGACTGAGTTTATTGTCAATTATTAATGCTATATATGAGTATATGTGGATACTATATAAGCTCTTAGGCCAGTGGGCGAGGCAATTGTTGGTCTCTAGCCAAGTGTGTTTTATTCTAGAACCAGCTGTCTGTTTTACAGACAGTATAAGAGAAATAAGTATCCTGAAAATTGTAGGAGTTCGTACCATTTGGTCCCTAACATTGGAAGTTTGCGGCTATTTGTTAGCCAAAGCTAGGTGATAAAAAGAAGTTTGCATTGATTAGTATTTTATGATGTTATATATGATTTGTTGTTCATTGAAGTTCTAGTGGATTATAAGGGGATAATGGGATTGTTGTGCCTTTACATTTTGAATACCTAGATTTCTCTAATTAATTAAAGAGTAAAGAAGAATATCTATTCCTTGAACTGTTTAATAATGACTTGAATTTGTGATTTGATTATATATTTATATGTGATTTTAGAGAGTGTGTAAAGTGTATTCGTGTGTGTCAAATTCCGCCATGAGATCTAAAACTTAGGCGTGAATCACCCCACGTGTACTGGGTGTATATAAGTTCCGATTCACCTGATTTGGTATGAGTATGCTTTCTTTTAAGGAAATGGAAGTAAGTGATAGTGTTGATGTACTAAAATTTCAGATCGAAGACTTAAAACGCTTGTGCAAACTTGGCAGTCGGACACCTGGTCATCCAGAGAACACACTGACAGAAGGAATTGAAGTCACCACAGGTGCAACTTTACAATATACTGAGCACTAGTATGCATGGTCAAAACTGTTGATTTTGAGTTAACTTGCAATGGTTACTATTAGCAACGTATCACCAACCTAGATTTTCACCTAACTTGATATCACTTAACCCTTCTCATTTTATATTGAATGTCTTTAAATACAAGTTTCCAAACCTGTGGTTTTTGCCATCCTACAGGGCCTCTTGGACAAGGTGTAGCCAATGCAGTCGGCCTTGCTCTTGCAGAAGCTCACCTAGCTGCTAGGTTCAACAAACCTGATGTTTCTATTGTAGATCATCGGACGTAAGCAAAATATAAACTAGTTTGTAGCTAAAACAATGACTATTTTCAGTACTGGTAATGACCATTTAAAACTGGTGGGTTCTACTCTACAGATATTGTATAATGGGTGATGGATGTGCTATGGAGGGCATAGCCCATGAAGCGGCATCATTAGCTGCACACTGGAAGCTTAATAAGCTCACGTTAATCTACGATGATAACCATAACACTATTGATGGTCCGACAGACATCACATTTACTGAGGATATAACACAGCGATTTAAGGCATTGGGTTGGAATACAATAACTGTGGATGACACACATGAAAATATGAGATCATTCAAGAATGCTCTCTTGGCTGCTCACAAAGTCACCCAAAAACCAACTTTTATTAGGGTACGTTAACTGTCAATGTTAGGAGTCACTGCACAATAATCTTCTTCCTTTTTTCTTTTCAATTAAGTTGTTCCGTAATCTGACTAGGAAAAATGTTATTTAGTTCTGCCAATGGCCCAGTAAGTTGCTAATACTCCTTGTAATATCCTTCACATGCATGTTCCTTGTTTCTTGTCCGGTTTTCTTTCTGATAAGTTCTTTGATCATTCAAGTATAACTCTAGGACTTCTTATATCTTGGACATATTGGATTTTTAGGCCAAGATTCTCGTAAATGCACAATAGATTGTTGTAAAGTTCATATCTGTCAACTGTTATGATCGTTTCTCTCCAGTATAGATATGCTGAACTTAGAAGTTATTGAATCCAGGTGAAAACACTCATCGGCAAGTTATCAAAGAAGGAAGGAACATCGAAAGCTCACCATGGAACATTTGATGAAGATGATGAGAAGCAAATGAAGCAGAAAGTGAAATGGGAGAGTCGGGAGCCATTTCATGTCATTCCTATGGTTTATAGGTATGATGCATTTATTACTCTTCATTTCAGTAGTCCATGTAGATATCAATGAATTCAAGGGTTGTAAGACACTGTGAATATTCTTTCAGAGAGTTACAGGTTCAGGCAGATTGCGGAGAAGCACTAGAGAGGGACTGGCACTCCAAGCTGTATTATTATCGAAGTAAATACCCACAAGAAGCTGCAGAATTCAATATTCTCCTTGAGGGTGGGTTGCTTCCAGGATGGCAGGAATCCTTACCGGTGAGATATGCTTACTAGCTAGTTCACGTACATTCAGAAGTCGTTTCACTTATATGTGAACATATTAATTACATATACGGTGATATACTTAATGCCCCACATGTTCAATTTGCTTAAGTTGATCGACGCTTTCAACATTCATAACAATATAGTTGTAGTGTAGGTTAGAACCTACTAAGATGTGAATGATTCACCTGAATAACACGTTTCATCGAGAACTTTTAATTTATCAGGCTTGGTCTACTTCAGATCCACTGGATGCGACTCGAGGATACTCGGAGAAATGCTTAAACCACCTTGCAAGAGTAGTCCCCGGTCTAATTGGTGGAAGTGCAGATCTGGCTTCATCCAACAAAGTCCATTTACATGACCACCATGAGCTCCAGCCTGTTTCTCCGTGGGGACGAAACATTCGGTACGGAGTCAGAGAACACTCCATGGCAGGAATATCAAACGGCCTTGCATTGCACGGCAGCGGTTTAATACCATTTGCAGCAACATTCCTAATCTTTTCCGACTACATGAAAAATTCCATCCGCTTATCATCTCTGAGCCATGCGGGAGTCATATACGTCTTAACTCACGACTCAATTGGGCTAGGTGAAGACGGGCCCACACACCAACCAGTTGAGCAGCTTGCTGGACTTCGGGCCATCCCACGCTTGTTACTCTTCCGACCAGCTGACGGTAATGAGACAGCTGGAGCATACAGAGTCGCTATTTCCCAGCGTGACGTGCCAAGCGTGATAGCATTGTCTAGACAAAAGGTCGCAGCCCACATTGAGGGATCCTCGGCAGGTGATGTCGAAAGGGGTGGGTATATTGTGAGTGACAACTCAAATAGCGAGTTACCTGAGATCATACTGATTGGTACGGGATCTGAGCTATGTTTGTGTGAAGGCACTGCTAGTGTTTTGAGGAAAGAAGGGAGGAGAGTGAGAGTGGTTTCACTAGTGTGTTGGAGGCTTTTCGACAAGCAGGATTCATCGTATAAGGAGCATGTATTGCCATCATCTGTGACGAAGCGTGTTAGCGTTGAAGCTGGTTCTCCGATGGGCTGGAGAGAGTATGTGGGAATGGAAGGTGTGATTCTTGGTGTGGAACAATTTGGAGCAAGTGGTGCTTATTTGGATACCTTCAAGAAGTATGGTTTTACTGAAGAAAATGTTACCAGGGTTGCAAAGGAACTGCTTTCCAAGTAAAGTTGAGGGCTCACAATCAACATATTCACTTATGAAACTTCAGGTTCTAGTGTCTGGAAAGAACTGATATGAAATTTACTTTTCAAACTTGTACATATAGTGTAAGGCCTGGCTATAAATGTAATAACACAGATGGGAATTAACCTTTTTTCTCGTTTACCAATTAATTCACTAATAAGTTATCCGTGTGAACTCGTTTTGTTAAACAAACAACATACAATACATTGAGCATTTTGGGTTTCTAGTGGGAGGTGACCCCTATAATTTTAGTCACTAGTTATAGTCGAAGCTTGATCATCTTTAAAACAGAGCTATGATATCTTTTAGAATTCTTGTTCGGAGTATAATGATCTCTTCCAAGTGTTTCTCAATAAATTAGGTGACTATTTTGGGAAAATTTTGAAAAACACACCGGTAAAACAAGCGAATCAAATTGTAAGACATAGGTCAAGAGCTAGCGAATGAGATCCTCGAGTTAAGGAACCACAAAATGCAGTTTTCCAAGAATAGTAACTCTAGTGGTATTAACCCGATTTGGATGAGTGGCTGGTAGTTAAGTTCAGTGCTACTATTTCTCCAAACCACAACCTGTTCAACAGCTCCTTCTAATCTTCTCAAATCCAATTTACATTTCACTTGACAGAATTGTGCCTGATTACGTACAAGAAAGGTTCCAACAAGAATGGCATTGAAGAAGAGTATTACTTGTCAGGTTCTAGTATGTGTGTTAATGGCGATGATCATGTTCACTTGTTGTAGAGCACAGATTCTAGAATGCAGAAAATACTGTATGGATGTATGCATGGGGCTTAACAAAGCGACAGCCAGAACGTGTTTGCCTGCTTGTGAAGGCTATTGCGAGCAAGTTCAAAACAAAGTTAGTCCTACACATTGATCTAGTTTGTGCCAAGGATAGAGTCGTTTCAATTCTGAATGGTAGATTGATAGAAGATGCAATGTTCGATATTTTTGGTGAATTAATGTTTTGAGATCATTGTAGCCGATGCACTTTTGCATGTTATGCTCGTTGGTCGCATCTAGCATGAGTTGGGTTCAGTTCTTGACAAACAAATCACTGGTGATTTCTTTTTTCATTTTTTACCGGCAAAAATAGAGTACATGCAAAGTACATGGTGAACTGTGTAGATGCAAGTACATGGTGAACTGTTTTTCAAATTAAATTAAATTCAGTTCTACTTAATTCCGTTCAAATCAGTTTAAATAAACTGAATCATACAGTGCATGTTGCATTTCAATTACATAAAGGTGTTCTACTTCTAATCAACGAATCTTATAGTGTATATTCAATTACATAAAGGTGTTCTTCAATTACATAATTTAAAGGTGTTCTACTTCTAACTTTCTAACGGTGAATCAAGCCTCACCACTATATATTTCATCTCCTCACAATTCACAAACTATAGGAAAAATAGGGAGTGTATAGGAACATGTATCAAAATGAGTATATAACTGAAAATCGTTAGTAAACAATTGCAATAAAGAAATCTGCAGAGTAGAGTGATTGCACTCTGTCCTTAAGACTTTATTTGCCCCGCTCTGGTGCTAACGGTTACTAGCAAACAGTCTCCTAAGATAAAACTGCAGGTGAACTTGTAATCAAGCACTTGAATTACAAGTTCAGGGTGAACTACTACAATATGGAAGAGACAAGCTTTATAGAAATTAAAGAAGAAGAAGAGAATTCTGGATTTATGTTCTGTGTGTCTAAATCTGAATTGGGACTACTATATTTATAGTTGTGAAAATCTATGATGAAAAGGTGTGACAGTTAGTCGAATAGCCTTCTGCCACACAAAGGACATAATCGAATCTGACAAAACTTTTCACCAAGTGTTACAATGGTCCAGTGGTCTGTCTCCTTTCTCCTAAGAGATATGTCGCGGGTTCGACACCCACCAAGACCAATTTTTAGTATTTTGTCACCTTTTCACTCATGTATGCCTTTTCACATACACCCAATCTTATTTTTGTTCCTTCCTTCTTAATTTTAGCCGTATGAGAATCTTCTCAATCCAACTCTTGGTATTCCATAATCAATACATCAACCAACACACTTTGAGATTCAATTACTCTTTCACCATTTAAGGAATTTTAGTAATTCTTACTCAAGTGTCTTCTACTAATCTAGTAGATAATACACGTTCGAGGAAACTTCATTTCCGACGCGTGGGGCCCCTTTTGGTTGAGGTACATAGTCATGGACAAACCACTCTTGGTTAGCTAAAATTCCAACAATCCCCACATGAAAGAGGATTGATGCTCACAGCACGTCGTGGTGCTCCAGCCTGACTTTCCAGCGGAAAAATTATTGCATCGGGACAGATAGCTTTTGGCTTTGAATCTTCCCTAGTAGAATACCATCGGATTTACTTGCCACCCGGTGAACGCGATGTCTTGAACCAGTCGGCGTTTTGTGTAAACCAAGACAATGATATCAACACAATAATCTTCCTTATTGTTTCGTTCCAATGTTTTGTCCATTTGGAGGGCCGTGGACACACTTGGATTCTTAAGTGTTTCGGTTGAAGCGGCCTCACTTCTACACTTAAATAGGTGACCTCGTACTAAGAGCATTCTGCCAATAATGCTCCGCTCGAAAGCTTTAGAGATCATTAAGAGTTTATAACTCATCCTCCACCCGTTTCGGCAGTTAGCACTTAAAGTCTTTACCGGGAATGGCGCTTGGAGTATAACTCCTAAGTGCTATTATCATCTCGAAGCAACAAGACTTCACGAGATGATTGGCTGGTCATTTGCAACTTCGTTTTCCACATTGAACCAAATTCTTGGGATCTCCAGTCAGTATGGTTGGGTTTCCACTGCAAACTTCCTTAATCTGTGGGTTTTAGGCCCATTCCCCTAGACAAGCAGATCATATGATCCTCTATGTATTGCTTTAGTTAGCGGATCCGCAAAGTTATCCTTTGATTTCATGTAATCAATAGTGATAACACCCCATAGAGATCAAACTGCTGTACAGTTTTGTCTACGACCCATGGTCCAGACATACCATTCTACATGTTGTACATTGATCTTCAGTCAGTCATGTGATTGTGTACATCAATCCACATGTTACTTCCACTTATGCTTCAATAAATATCCAGAGTTTCTCCATGCATGCCTGAGACAACCTCTGTGTTTTACAAGCGATAAGGAAGTCTTCCTTGAGCCATCATGCTCATGTACCAACATGTATCTTGTGCATAGAAATATGCAATGCCTTGACTTAAAACCAACATGTTTCATAAGTCAATTATTTATCATTCTGTTCGATAAAGAATTAATTCATATCGAACTCCTCGTTTTCCTTGTCTACAACTTTTCATAATTCTTTCAAACAAAGTTTACCTTCAGTAAACCATAAAGAATTCAGTTCAGACACAAGAAATTAATTTGATTCCAGGCCACTGCAATGGTCTTAATTGGAATCCTTGAACCTGTAATCCAGTCAAATGATTTCATGCATGTATGACGATCTTATTTGGAATCAACAACGTCTGAACCTTCAGTTCGAAACTCCTCCAGAAATTACACATTTCTTAGAGTCAAGTTCTCCCCACAAGAACATGGAGTCCTTTTATTCTCAACGGGAAAATACAAGGATTCCCTTCCCCACACGGTCGAGGAATCTCTCAAGTTGCGAAGCTTTGAGAGCTTCTCTCTTGGGGAAAACCTCAAATTGTTCTTGGAACATTTTCTACCAAGCGTTAGAAAATCTGATCCGAAGTGCTTGTTCTTTCCTTGCTCTTTTATGTGTTCAAAATCATGAGTCTTGGGATTCTCTTGATTTCAACTCTCTAGTTTCCAATCTCATGAGCCTTGGTGTTCTCTTGAATTGATTTACTAGGACATACAAGATCACAATCAATAGATTTGATCATATTTAGAGTCAAGGTAGAACCACTTGATTCCGAATATAGATATTCATCATGCACGAACAAATGTGATACGTTCACTCTTGATGCAATGAGAAGGCTAACTCGTTGTGACGAGTTCTTTTGTCCAGCAACTTTGTGAATCTTCTACGTACACAGATTCGTTGCTACACACCCTGAGGTATTACCGTGGCAAGCCCCTCAATTATGCGTTCATTGTAATGGGAGACAAGTCCTCCTCAAAGAATATCACACTCTTCGACTCAACAACTGTTCACGCAAGTGTATCATTTATCTCGGAACTCCAAACCAGGATAATGATCACCACTTTTGTTTCTAACATATCCAACATATATGTAGCCCACAGTGTTGACAGTAGTATGTGTTTGCATTGCCTTTGGTAACTCTACCTCGCTTAAGCAAACCCCACACTTGAAGTACTTGTAAGAATATGGGAGAACTCTCCATAACTCGTATGGATTTCTATTGTTATACTAGTTGAGGAAATTCCATAAGAATTGTACTGGCCCTGCGAATGGCTCATCCCCACAAACTCTAGAGTACTTCTAGGATTGAAGTTATAACAATATCTCCCTTGTTTAAACAAGTAACCATAGCAACTGCATTGCTAATTCCATCAAGTGTACTTTTCTTCTTCCATATTCCACACGATTTCATCAAGTGGAAGTTTGTTTAGACAATTTTGGTTTTCACAATCCAATGGTAAGTTGAGTCGTAATCGAGCTTCAAGGTTAAAGTCGCACCGACTAGCGATTCCAAAGGAACCAAGTCGTATCGAACTCTTTTTCACCAATGATTGAGTAAGCCAACAATTTCCAAACGTGTACGCCACTTTAGAAAAGGGACTCAAGCAAGTAGAATCAGATACCGCGTATCCAAACTTGCAATTAGTCTCATCACTTTTCCACTTTAGAAAGTGGACTCATGCAAGTAGTACTAGATACTGCGTATCCAGACTTGCGATTAGCCTTATCACTTTTAGAAGTGAGCTCTTTGCAATTACTTAAGATACGACATATCTATATATATTGCAAAGTCCTTTTTCGATTGCTGTAATTTATCAATTACCCGCACATCGATATTATGAGATATTGAAGCAATAATTCGCAAGATTGTGTTAAGTTCCTCGAACTTTATACACATTAATGAATCAAGAATCACTCATTCTTGAATTATTATGTGCCAACACAATGTGGGAAGTATTTATTCATAAAGCTAATTATGAATACTCATAATTCCAAAAGAATTGATCTTCACCCCACATTTCCAAAGTTTCAAGTTTCATGAGGAAAATGTTTGGCCATAAACTCAATTATGAAGCCTTCAACTCCCAAAAAGAATTGTTCTTCGTCTCACATTTTCGAGAAACTTCAAGTCTATGTGGGAAGAGTTTCATAACTCAATTATGAAAACATTAATTCCAAGAGAATTAACTCTTCACCCACATTCATGAAATTTCAAAGTATTTAACATGGACTTCTCCATATGCCAAGAAATAAACATTTCTGCATTTCAAGATCCATTTAAATCACTTAAATTTCAACCATTCATGGACCGAAGTCACATGCTTCTTCCCTCACGGAAGAGTATTCTCATGCCATCATGCATACAAAAAATTCACATGCATTTCATATGGAGTTTTACACAATCATCACACCAAATTACATTAACAAAATGTAATTAACCAACAAGAAGAAGCAAACACCAAACCATAGTTTGCAAAGATGATTGAAGTTGAACCATAAACAGACATGTAATTTTATTCTAAAAATTCATCATCATCATGAGAATATAAACATGTCTTTAACTCTCTCAAACCATAAGTTAAAGTATCAACAAGCTTTTAACACACATATACTAGATATTCAACAATAAACTAGTATGAAAGTAGCATGATCACATTTATATCAAAATATAATCATATAATGATTCAATGACAACAATTTCATAACCACAATGAAAGACACACATGTCATGCGTACTAGTATAACTTGTGCACCTTAACTAACATGCATACGAGGGGTAAGATGTGAAAAAGAGAGACATGGATAAAGTTTTGGGAATAATAAAATTTTAACTACCTTTAAAAGGAACATGCATTCAAACAGATATAAATTGAGCATAAACAAGCAGCTGGTCTGATTGGAATGACATGTCTTACCAGAACCGAGATGTCCTTCGATCTAGCCTTGGCAGTTACAATTTTTGGCTTAAATTTTCAATTCCCAAACCATAATCAAAATTAAAAGGAACCTGGATTTAAACTCACGACCAATCGTGAACAGGCAACACGACATATGTAACTCCTATCCAGTACGCCATCCATACATATATTAAAAGTGAATGGCTATCTCAACCCTCACCCTATTCCCAGCTCAATTTTGGTGACGTGGCACGTCCTGTGACCAGCATTAAAGTGTATTTAATTTGAGTTTTAAATATGCTGGAAGTTTTATTCTTTGTTGGAGACAAATTTGAATATGTATGAAAATTTGAATATGCTATATCTAAATTTCCCTTGGCATGATGTTAGTGTGGTGGAGTTAATGGTATTTAAGTATGCTATACCCTTGATCGCATGCGAATTTGAATATGCAGAACTGACAACTATACATGCCAATTTAAATATGCTAGATCTAAAAAATTTTAGCACAAATTTTCAATCCAATTTCCCTCATTTCCGTAGTAAGCATTTACCTTCTGCATTTATGGGTGGAGTTAATGCACTACAATTAGGCCTAATCTAGGGAAAGATGAATTAAAACTCCAAAATCTATCATTATATATACAGTGCCCAACTAAGCTCATCTCCACAATTACTTCTAGCACCAAACTCAATAAAAAAAAATGGCGTGCATGCAAAGGTTCCACAGAGTTCTCTGATCTTCCAGACGTGCTCCAAGATCGTATTTATAACATCTAATGAACGATTAAAGTTGGGATGAGATATGAAGTTTGAGTTTGTGTTGAAGACAAAAGAGAAAACAACAAATAAGATATATGAAGAATCCTGGAGTTTTCTTGTGTAGTTTGTGATGTCGTGAGAATGTAAAATATTATGTTTTGCAAAATGTAAGTTGTATATTGTTGATTTGGATTTCATTTCTTGTGAAATCCATTATTTTGTGCTATATAATAGCAAGTGTGGAGATTATATTATATAGTAATTCCTCCGTCCCGGTTGAAGATTTCCATTTGACTTTTCAATCAGCAAATAATGGAGTATACAGTTTTGAATAAAATATTGATAGTAGATTTGAAAAGTATATAATTGATAGTGGATGTGAAAAGGTGTATGTTGTTGATTTGGATGCGCAGTACGTATCCGTTGAAAATATGTCGATGCGCAGTACGTATCCGTTGTATACAAATTGATGGCGCCTAATGAACGATTAAATATGATTGGGAAACATGAGTTCAAGAAATTGCGTGCAACCAGTCGAGAAAGGCACTATATTGAGCAGTGTCGTTACAATTTGGTGTCAAAG
>JAYMSL010002588.1:0-13978 GCA_036897195.1 Plantago coronopus | reverse complement strand
CAAACAATTTTGGAACAAATCGGTGTCTTTTTTGGGACCGATGGTTCTCCGTCCCAAAACCTTGCTTTTTTTTTTTTGTGTAATATCACCACTTGAGGGAAACAAATTAGTGATGCTTAAATTTTGAATGGAGTGTGTTTTTTCGCTTTGGATTCACTGTTAATATCCATGTTCACTATACTATTGAGTTAATGAGAATATGACATGTGACCACTATCATGATTTCGTTCTTCCTTCCTTGCACGCTGCATCACCAATCCTTCGTCGCCCACACCAGATTGCTCTCTAGTGCCGACCACCACACTCCGCAGTCTGCTCCTCTAGCACGCTCTCTCTCGTCTCTTCTATTCCACCACACCACCCATGGTCTCAAACCTTATTTACTGGTTGGCATGGGAAAGCTGGGTTAGAAGATGAAACAAATCAAGATGAAAACCTAATTTCATGTAGGGGTGTACATAAAAAACACCACCCGCCTTACCCGCCAAACCGCCCGCGTTTTAACCGTTTAAGGCGGCTAACGTTTTAGCAAAAAACCGCCGCAGGTAAAAAAATAATATACCTGCCTTAGGCGGGTGGGGAGCGGGTGAGAATTTGACAAACCGCCACCCACCCGCCTATACATATACATACCCTTTTATTATTCTACTTTTAAATAATAAGTAATAACAGTAAACAAGTAACAAACTATACTAGTAGTCACTTACAAGTTACAAGTTAAAAGAATTTGCTGTATATGAGAAATCTTACTGATTGTATGTCGAAAAAGGAGTTTGCAGTATATTGACAAACTAGTATGTTGTTGGAATAAGAGATTAAGTTTTAACGAGGCCATATACTTTCAGCGATTTAGTGTTGCTCTTGTATTCATCATTAATCTTTGTAATGTTGTGTAATGATTATTGACTTATTTTTTTTATAAAAATTTAAGACTTTTTTTCATAATTATTTTAATTGTTTTTGAGATATGTTATCCATTTAACCCACCCGCGTGTAATGTCAACCCACCCGCGGAGGGTATGCAAAAAACACACCCGCCGCAGGTAATGAATTAGTCAACCCGCCGTAGGCGGGTGGGTTAATATTTTGACAAATACCCACCTGCGTACACCCCTAATTTCATGTGTGAAGGAGTATTTTACAATGCCTTTTGCAGAGTTTTTGCCAATTACTTATGGTTGGGGATGGGAAACAGATTCTCTAAGGAGTATTTTTTCGCCATCTTGATGTATATTATCTCCAAATGGGTTTGTCGAGTTGTGGAGAAATGGAAGAAGAACACATGAAGAAGAAGGACAAGAAGAAGAAGAAAGAAGAAGAAGAAGACAACCTTTCTTTCTATTCTTTAGCTAACCATGTAAGACTCCGTTCAATTCACCTGAAATTCTCTGAACTGAACTGAATTCAAGTATAAATTTGAAATACGCAAACTTAAATGGAACAGAGCCTAAGTGAACTCTCCTTTTTTTAAAATGATGGTGTAGGAACTAGGTATGTACTCAGATATGGTCAAAAAGCAGTGATTTGCATTCCTTTATTCCTTCGTTTCTTATCTTTCTTTCAAAATGTTGAGTATTTTTTTAAGTAATCTGCCGGCCCAAAATGGATCACGACCGGATCCGTATTGGAATTTCTGGTCCGGTCCAGATTATCAAAAACTCAAAATTCGGCTTGATCCAGATCAGTTTTTGGTCCGGTCCGGTCTAAGTTGTGGACAATGCACGACCCTAGACGGTAGATCATGGATGCATGACGGACCACGATAGATCTGTTCTGACTTCTGGTCATACAATAATGGTTGAATGGCCTAATCATTGACAATTAGACCTACTAGTATGATTGGATCTTAGATGAGTGCACTATCCATTCCATCCATTATTATTTATCCATTAGAAAATACAAAGTCAAAATTACAAGAACAAAACAGTGAATTAAATTAAATGCTGGCGAAAATCAAAATCAACGTCATAGCATAGCATAGGTGTTTAGTTTCGTTTCCAGTTCCACTCCTATAGATACGCCCAATGCACACAGACATTACCAGATTCCACCAACTCATTCGAACAAAGATTAGATCAATTCAAACACAATTAAATTCCTTTTCAGATTCGCCCTACTCTGCATCGAAGTTTCCAATCTCATCTAACTCTCTCCTAATTCCGAACAGCATCAGTTTTCCTCATTCATACGTCTCTTTCCTGTTTTTCTTCTCTTCTTGTTTTTTTTCCCTTTATGACTACTTTCCAAACTATTTAATCTCTTTGCACAACAACAAGATCTGAGGAATCGATTCATACGTAACCACCTGACTCAATTTTACCCAAACCCACAAAATCCAAACCAATTTTCAATTCCTTGCTTCTTTCATCAACTCTCATGCACTATGACAACTGTCTGAGTCTTGCATCAGTTTTATGAGCTGGGTTTTTGGCTTTCTCCAATCTCATTCTCGGGTTTTCGATTGTTATGGTGGATTATTGATTTTACCTCCCAAGAAGTCCAAAAAGTTGCCATCTTTTCTGTAATTAGCCATGGTTAGGATTAGGGACAAAGATGAGTTCAGTTCACATTTATTGATTGCCGACTCGTCCATCAGTTTGGTGAAACTGATGTCCTATTTGATTATTTTTGTGGTGGGGGTTGTTATAGGGCTAGCTTCTAGCTCCCACATGGATCGTTATTTTGGTTTCCAGAGTGATCAGTCCAATTTGAGACATAGATTTGTGGATACCTTGCGTACTGCTGATGTTGGGAATGTGGATTGTGATAAGGAGAGTTGTTCCAGTTTGAATCATGGGATGGATGATGAGGAGTTGCTGTGGAGGGCCTCAATGGTACCGGAGAAGGAGTTTCCGTTTACTAGGGTGCCCAGGGTGGCCTTTATGTTCTTATCGCGAGGACCGTTGCCAATGTTGCCCTTGTGGGAGAGGTTCTTTAAGGGCCAGGATGCGGGCAAGTATTCGATTTATTGCCATCTCCCTGGTTACCATCTCAATGTTACCAATGCCTCCGTATTCTACGGCCGAGAGATCCCCAGTCAGGTATAATCTTCGAAAAGATGTTGGATTTTGATGGTTTGTTATGTTCTTTGCTGTTTAGCTTTACTAAAATTTATGAGTTAGGTTTGCTTCTGATGCTAGTTAATATGGTTATACTGGTAGGTACTGTATTGATGTTGAAAGGTAGTCCTACATAGTACATATTGATTATTGGTCTTGTTCTTTGTGGTTACTGTGCTGAACATAAGTAATTTGAATTTTGACTTTTCATGGTGATTTGCTAGTTGTATCAGCACATGTCATTTGTTTCAGATTGTTTTAAATAGGCATTAGCTACAATAAGTTAACCATTTTAGGCATTTTGCACATATTTCCAGTATGCATTACATTGAGACTTGACTCATGATTTACGCTGCGAAACTAGAGTTAGAGTACCAATAACCTATTAGCTTCAAGATCTCGGGTGAGTAGTGTATATGTTACCGTGTATGGTTCATGGTTGAAGCAGTATTATTGAGAGCAAAGCTATGTGTTTGAATCCAGAGTAATGTGTCCAGCTCTTATAAGGTGAAATCATCAGAATTTGGGTTGATTGTTTTATTGGTGGAGGACATGTGGGGTTTATGACAAGACCGAATAGGATGTGTTAGTACATGCAGAAAATAGTGTTGTTGGTGCAACGAGATTTAACCCAGTAAGTGCACTAGGTCAACCAATGAGGGTCAGCTATTAGTTGTTAGTAGCCTGAAACTAGATGTGATTAATGCATTTTTTTTTTTTTTGTGGTGGTGGGGTGATTATGTTTTGGCTGGAAAAAAATCATTTAGTTTCCTTTCACCTCAGTCAGTTGTCAAGACAGACAATGGTAATACTGAAGATTGCATACAAAGACTTGAAGTAAAAATTATGGCTATCAGGTTTACTTTGGCTACTTGCAGGTTGTGACTTTTTATTGCATGATGTTGAATTCTTTCATACTTGTATCACTGGATATTATTGAGATTTGGTGCCTGATAAAAAGGACGATTAGGTCCTATTTGATCCATAAGATTCATATATTTGCAAATCTGTTAGTTTATCGTTTTTGCTATGAGTGTTTTCCTTTTCTCCTGAGTCCTCACATAAATCTAAACTTGAAGTGTATTTGACTAATTGAATCTAGTTAGTAGAGAAGATTCCAAAAAATGCTTACTTGATTTGCCAACTTATTTCTCCGAACTCATGGTGAAGGTGTTGGCATTTTTTGCATACTTAATTACTCTCATGCTTCCTTTCTGATGTCATAATCTTGAACAAATTCTTCCCCTGCTGTATTTGCAGCCTGTTAAATGGGGTTCAGTGTCCCTAGTCGATGCAGAGAAGAGACTTCTTGCAAATGCACTCCTTGACTTCTCAAACGAGCGATTTGTTCTTTTATCTGAGAGTTGCATTCCAATATACAACTTTCCTACTGTCTACAAGTACCTCACTGGCTCTGCACATAGTTTTGTGGAATCCTATGATGATGCTTCTCGTTATGGTCGGGGTCGCTACAGCAGGCGAATGCTACCCCATATTAGACTTCGAGATTGGAGAAAAGGGTCTCAGTGGTTTGAACTTCAACGAGCCCTGGCTGTCAAGATTATCGCTGATACAAAGTACTACATTCTCTTTCAGAAGTACTGTCATCCTTCTTGTTATCCAGACGAGCATTACATTCCAACTTATCTTAACATGTTCCATGGTTCGGTGACCGCTAACCGCACAGTAACATATGTTAGCTGGCCCCAGTTGGGTCCACATCCGGCAAACTTCAGCGCTGGCAATATTACAGAGACTTTCATACAGTCACTTAGAGTTAATGGGACATGTTCATACAATTCAGAGGTAACTTCAATTTGTCACCTTTTCGCCAGAAAGTTTGACCCGAATGCATTGGAGTCTTTGCTGAATATTAGCTCGACAGTTATGGAATACTGATAATCATAAATCTTTAATTGGCGAGGATGATGTCCGTACTTCTCTCTCTGCAACTAGTAGTTGTGGTATATGGTAGAAAACGACATATAACAGTTTTGTTTTTTGCAACTTAAATGTATAGCAACATTAGTTTTCCCCCTGCCCTGGGAAGATGTTGAATAACCAACCAGCTTCCGATGACATCTCGTGGTTTTGGTCTTCTTCTTGGATTTTAAGTTTCCAGTCTCATGTTAATGTAGTTTTAGTGGATTGCGATTTTTGTGCTCCTTGGTAATATGTTGGTTCAGATTAACTTGATAATGAATTGATGATTGATTGACTCATTTTGAGATTGCCCCAGAATGAATCACTGTATGCACACTCTCAAAAATATACAAGATAAATACTACTTCATCGCTGTATCAGTGCCAAGTAGAAAGAATTTACAATGTGAAAGTGTTACTTGTATCTGTGTGCTTTACTCCTGTACATTGGTTTGCTCTTAAGAAGCCAGTTAAGTTTAGTTGGTGTTCTTTGATGCGGGTTGTGCGAAAGGATCAACCCAGCAGTTGTCCTCTTCAGCCGCCTTCTTCCATCTATTCCTAAAGATCTTCATTTCTTCTGTAGACCGGATGCGAATCTGCATAATATAAAACCTTAGAAACAGGGTGTTGATGGAACTAAAATCTGGTGATTTATGTTACTTAAATGCATTTAAATTTTCTGATTGGATGTGTATCTTTGCACGTACCGCAACTCTCTTTTCAAAGCTCCGTACAGTCGAATTATCCTGCACATTGGAGAAAACATTCTTTGTCAATTCATATAAGAGGTAACATCTAATGCGTCTAGATTGGATTAGAGATTATACCGCTGGTGAACTGTTTGAACTTGAAGCTTGACTGGAATCTCCTGTACTACTCTGCATTTTTATGAACTTTCAGACTTTCAGTGATTATACAAGTTAGCACTTAGCAGACCAGACATCATGTTTTGTGATTACGAATATGATAAGATGTCGAATGATGGATGCATACCTTTTTCTTTTCTCGAGGGCCACCGAGGCTAGGAACTCCGAGATGAGAAATGTACTCCTCATCAACTACACCAACTTTTACGGCCCGATCACCCTGTAATGACGAAAGATAAGCAAATGAAGGAAAAAACTTGTTCTGTAGAGGGAGAACTTGAGTTCAAGACCTGCCTGTGCACAGTAACCAAGCTGCATATCGAATCCCCAGCCATGGATCAAGTCATTCTGTACAGGCAAAGAATGTTAATTTCGATAGAGTTAACTTGTACAGAATTATGTAATCTGTTCTTGGCTTTGATGACAATTTGACATGAATACAGTTGAATGACTAGATAGCAGAAAAGACTGATTTGAAAGCCAATACTAATAGCCTGAAAATTTGAGTACCTGCATCATATACCAAACACAACGCCACGCTGCTCTTGAGAACACTGGAGCCATGATTTCGACAAAACTGTGTGAGAAAGCCATTCACAAGCATACATTAGCTGGTAAAATGAGATTAGCCATATTTGAGGCTACTTAAATTAAAGAAACGTGGAGAAAAAGGTCGTGTCCGTACCCAGTGCAGGGTGGAGCTGTGCTATTGGCAAAGCACTGATGACCTCTGAAGCTGTAGTATCTCCTGTTCATCCGAAAGCAAGTGAAAAACATTTTTATGTCACAGCAGGCTTGATGACACAGAAAATATTCACATCTGCTAGAGTTTAACTAAAATACTCATTCTCTGATTACCAACCTGTGTACTCGTGATGAGTTCCTCCGTACAGTAATGCCATGATGCACCTCGGATGTCCTAGCATCGAGGCCAGGCTGCGAAATTTCTAGACCTTCTTCCTTGATGATAGATAGATATCTGCAAAAGACATTATGGTTCTATCACCAGGAAAGGATTCACAAATCAATTCAGTAACAGACTGTTTGGATCCTGTCTAGACGCGATTGACTGAAAATAGACTTTGCTTAATGTCTGCAATCTGCTTTTCTCCTTGCTATTTTGAATTCACATACAACTAACACATAGTATCTTATATGATGATGAAATGCAAATATCATGTACCTTTTTGGACTAAAATGTTCCACTCCCAGATCCTCATCCCATAGAAAAATGTAGTCGTATTCAGCAACTATATCCGGATGGAGGAAACGTTTAGCAAACCACCTAATCCATCAATGGAAAGTTCTAAGAACATATGTCTATCTTCTTCAAGGAATAGGTGAGCTAAAGCTTATTTATTAAGGAATGTGGAAATCTAAAAGGACCATACAATTTGGTTTGGTTTGCAGCAGATACATGAATGATTTTGCGGCTCCACTCGAATTCATTCCACTCATTCACCGCACCATCATAATGAAAAAGCATCAAATCAAAATCATCTGCAAGAAACTGATCAGACAAATCCAAATTAAGATAGATGAACAAAATATACCAAACATGCTCTATAGGTACCTGAATATCATACCTTCTCAACTACTGGATAAACCAGGCTTTTCTGCTTTATTCC
The DNA here is from genome assembly GCA_036897195.1 of Plantago coronopus. Taxonomy (NCBI): domain Eukaryota; kingdom Viridiplantae; phylum Streptophyta; class Magnoliopsida; order Lamiales; family Plantaginaceae; genus Plantago; species Plantago coronopus. Next base: position 6,503 of record JAYMSL010002588.1, on the reverse strand, counting down.
AACAGCCATTGCCAGTAGAACTCTCGTACTCTTCGACTTAACCTGGTTCAAGAACTCAATGCTTTAAGTATAAGTAGGAAGGCATAAAGAAAGCACATTATAAGAATGACAGCAATAAATAAGACACTGAACATCATTTGACAAGAAAGTCCTGCATGGATTTTGTGTAATCATACAGTTCTACTTCTAGTACTTTTTACACAACCATAGGATATGTCACATTTCTTCATAGATATCCTATTGATTGAAAAGTTGACAGATATATACATCGTTTGACACAGGCCCCCACAAAGGTTGCATATCCAAGTTCGAAGTTTTGGCAATAATCCCTCGAGGCAAATCATGACTATCTTGATGGTCAATTGTTGATACTACCTGTAAATGTAGATTAAACATCAATCCTGATTATGCTACTGCAGAGCAGAACATATGAAATACAATGTATACCAGTAACAGTGAAAGTCTGTTATGCAGCACTTGAATGACATACCAAGGCATTTTGTTGCCACAAAGATACGCTCCCCACAGAGTAAATGGCACATATCATTAACACGCCAGCAATGAAAGTACAGTGGAACGATCTCCTTTTACGATCTGATAGAACAGTCATCTGAAAAAGTAACATTAGCATACATAATGATGAGTACTATTCCACAGGAGCAAAATATGACACATAAAAGAAGCAATAAACAGATAACTACAGAAACATATAAACGAAATAGACGTTTACTGGAATCGATGATGACTTCGTGTTGCCTGAAAGAACTCCAGAAAACTTGCTCATGTTTATATCTTGCAATGCTCCAGCTTCGAACAATTGAAGTAATGGCGAAAATACGTTATGGACTATACAACCACCCAAACTTCCAACATCAACACCTCACCTCACAGTATTTAAACACAGAAACAATTATATAGTTGTATGTAAAGATTTGTACATTAATGAATGAAGAACAGAGAATCTGTCATAGAATGTTCTTCTGCGTCCAATGATGGAGGAACTGTAAATAATTATACAGAACAGAAGTACAGAACATTCATGTGCTGGAATATGTGAAGTCACACGGCATCGTGATCGTGTAAGGAAGTGATTAAGGTGTGATTATCATGGATGAAAGTGGATTAGTTATTTAATCTGGTTAAAACTTTCAAACTAACTCATTATCATAAGGGTGTGTTTAAAGTCATACAAATTATGTTATAATAGTACAATGTGGCTGCTAAATTACGAGGAATCAATCATTATTCTCCGTTGACAAGTTCATTTTGGATGACTAATCATTGCATTTGATTAAGTTAACGTGATTTTTATAATATTTTGATTAAGAGTTGTTAATTACTTTACTTGTAAAGTACAAGTGGTGATTTTGATAGAAGTGTAGTCGCTAATGTCATACGTAACAACTCTTACACCCTGTTGGCCTGTCAGACACCAGAGGAATTATATGTTGAAAAATTCGACTCTAATTTTTCAATAAAAATTTAAGTAAATCTGAGTCCAAGTCTCTAAAACACAACCAAGTAATCTGTGTGCACTCTACAAGTTTGTCCTTTTAAAAGATCCAATAACATTACAACTAAGGAAATACATAGTCCTTTGATCTTACTATAGTCCTAGTGGTCTTACAATACAGATCCGGATCAGAAATAGTTTGTAGTAAAGACGGAGTTACATCCCAAACTTACAAAATAGGTCCATGAGATACATAAGTCGGGAAGAGGGACAAAACAAAATTAGGGGTCCCTCCGCTTGGGAAAAAAGAGCACTTCCCATCTTTGAAAGGTAATCAACAGTTTCATTGGCTTCAGTATAGAAAAAAGAGTAGGTCACAACACTAAAATCCTCATGGAGCGTCCAATGTGCTGACGCTGGTGCCAGGGCCCTGCAAGTACAATTTATTGCGTAGTTAGAATCCACAGCAAGACTCCAATCTAAGTAAATATAGATATAAACATGTATTTAATATTATATAAACTCATATTAGAACATGTTTGGTAGATGGTGTAAATCATATAAGCCCCTAATAAACCCTAATGAGGAATACATGCTCTAAACTCCAGATTTGTATTACTAGTTATATATGGGCCCGACATATAAGCACATATTAGTCCAAAATTCAGTACACCATACTAAACACAGATTAAATCTTACTACATATCATTGTATGAACTAATCCAACTCAATACATATTACTAAACGCCTCCGTAGAATATTATTTAAGTGAAGTGTGCTGGTTTGAGAAAATCCAGCTCTAATGTCCCAAAATTCTATACAAAGAGAATTACTCCTATGTGCATTTTATAAATGTAATTGTAACTTTTGTAAAATCTTAGATGTTAAACCTTTTATGATATACAATTAATGTTAACTTTATCTTTCTATTATATATAATCAGGGTGACTCGTAATTTTAGATCTAACCAAAGTGCACTTTGTAATTTAGTGACAATACTTAGAAGGTTAACAAATTAATAACTTTTTAATTAGACCTTTAATAATGCTAGGGGTAAAAATCCGTGTGATAGAGGGATAAGTTCCATTAGTTTCGCCTTCAAATTCTGTTTTACTACCTCCGTTTCATTAAAATCTTTTTAAGGAGACTTTTTTCACGAACTTTGACTACGAATTGCTCTAAAATTACACGACAAATAAAATTATACGACAAATAAATATAGTAAAATTATATTATGAAAATAATTATGCACACTTTTGCAACATAATTTTACTATATTTGTTTGTCGTATAATTTTAGAGTAATTCGCGGTCAAAGTTCGCGAAAAAAAAGTCTATCGAGGAAGCTTTTAATGAAACAGAGGGAGTATTATATTTGTTTCAGCCCAGTTTTAATTGAGTTCAAATGATTTTAAAAGAATTCAATAAAGGGTTATTATGTCAGGGTAAATTGATTCGACATGAGATAATGTGTCATACATCATGTCAAGTTGCACGATACTATATTGAAGAAGTCTTGCGAGAGATAATTTTAATTATACACAGTAAAAAAATACGATATAAAACACTTAGAAAAGATGATTAAAACATAAGATGCTCAACAAAACAATTATTTCCAAGCATATGGGCTACTATGTTAGTCATTATGTTGGAGATGTAAAAGATATGAGAGTTACTTAGGCTTCATTCAGTTCAGTTTTATTTAGTTCAGATTTACACCATTCAAATATACTTCAAGTTAATTCAGTTAAGTTTAATTGATTTTGTGTCTGTTCGATTCAGTTGATAAATTTTTGCACGGACAAAATTTGAGAAAAGAGACAAAAGAATAGAGCCCCGTGTTCTATTTTCTGAAACCCGGACCCATAGCATAATTATGCCACACAATGCTTGAGAGTTAAGAGTACTACTTAAGTTCATCAAGTCATAAATAAAACATTACGTCGCAGAAAGTTCAGTATGGTTAAATAAAAAAAAAATAGATGGTTATGTTGTGTTTTTTTGCGGCTATACTATTTTTCCCCTTTATCAATTTTTTTAATTTTACCGGGTGACAGGTTTTTCCGGGTTTAGACGTTTTCACGGGTTACCCGGATTGACTCACCGGATTTCACAACAGAGCCCGGATTACCAACATCCTCAAAGCAGGGGTAAATCATAAATGGTAATCGCTGTTATCTGAAAACGCTATTTGGATAAGGAGAACGATTAAACCGGCGTCCTATAGTATCGTGCGCCGATTTCCTTACATACCTGCGCAATTTAGGGTTCCTTCCTTCTTCCTCGCTTCTCCAGTCTATCACCGATCATCAAATTATCTGCAATTGTACATATCTGGATATATATACATTGAATACAATTCGAAATCTGTACTATTCTCAATGTGAGATTCGTCACCTGAAGATTGTTTGGTCCCGTGATTGACGGAATCTGCGCTTCCCCATGTCAATACTGTGAGTGATCTGAACCCTCTCTTTCGCCACAATACTTCAGTCCTTCATGAAATTGACGCTTTCTTGAATGCCCTTAGTTCTGAATTTCATGTTTTAACTGCTCTAGTTACTCGCATTGTTTACATTTCCAGTAATTTAGCTGCAACTAAGTTTCATATGAGACCTCTAGGCTTCTTGAGATTGCATTTTGATGCTTAGAGTGATTACTGATTAGGTGGCTCATTAAATTTTTTTCCCTGCGTTGATTTTCAATAGCTTAATTTGCAGGTTTTGAGATTTAGTGGACTTTAGCATTGATTGTGAACATATTTGGATGGGTAGTATGTCTGAAGAGGCTACACGAATGATGCTAGTGTATGACGATCTTTCGGAACAGAGATCTTTGTCGTTGGATGATGTGAGCAGTGCGGAGGAGTCGCAAGATGAGACCAGATTATGCTTAGAAACAACAAGTGATATTGTCCCGTTTATTGGCCAGCGTTTTCCCTCTCATGACGCTGCTTATGAATTTTATGCTGAATTTGCAAAACGTTGTGGGTTTTCAATTCGGAGACACAGGACTGAGGGGAAAGATGGTGTAGGGAAAGGTCTCACCAGGCGTTATTTAGTTTGTCATCGTGCTGGGAATACGCCTACGAAAGCTTCGGGTGTAAATAAACCTCAGCGGAACAGGAAATCTTCACGGTGTGGATGTCAAGCTTATATGCGTATAAGTAAATCTTCTGAGTTAGGACTGTCAGAGTGGCGGATTACTGGCTTTGCAAACCACCATAATCATGAACTTTTGGAGCCGAGTCAAGTGCGTTTTCTTCCTGCATACCGAAGCATATCAGAACATGATAGGGACCGACTTCTCATGTTTTCCAAGTCTGAGATTACCGTGCAACAGATGATGAGGCTACTGGAACTTGAAAAGAACATGGAACCAGGGTCTTTACCTTTCACTGAGAAAGATGTTAGGAATCTACTTCAGACATTCAGAAAAGTAGACACGGAGGATGATAATATTGATTTTCTAAGAATGTGCAGAAGTATTAAGGATAAAGATCCAAACTTCAAGTTTGAGTTTACACTTGATTCTAATGGCAGGTTGGAAAATATAGCTTGGTCGTATGCATCATCTATCCAGTCTTACGAGATTTTTGGTGATGCTGTGGTGTTTGATACGACACACCGTTTGACTGCGTTTGACATGCCTCTTGGAATATGGGTAGGGATAAACAATTATGGGACACCCTGCTTCTTTGGATGTGTGTTTCTTCGAGCGGAAAACTTAAGGTCATATTGCTGGGCTTTGAAGGTAAAAAGTTATAATAATGCAGCATATATATAGTTAACTTGCAGAATCTTTTTTACGATGCCACTGAGTATGGATTGCTGAATGTCAGAAATAAGTCTAATTGACATGTTAAGTTGGCAAAAATACGATCTGCTGGATGCTAAACTTACTCTTGCTTTTTTACTCAAAATTCATGAAATTCGTCCTGCTCTTTCTCATGTGTGGTGGGTAATATACAAGTGTTTACCTGCTTTGATGGTGGATATGTAGGAACTTTAGGTTTTCATCACAAAGTTCTTATCTCAACATCTGAGTAGTTTAGGGCATCACTATCTTTAATGGCTTTTTATCTGCTAACTTTGACTTTTTTACTTGAAGGCTTTCCTTGGATTTGTAAATGGTAGAGCTCCACAGACAATATTGACTGACCAAAATATGTATCTCAAAGAAGCAATCGGGATTGAGATGCCAACCAGCAAAAATGCTCTTTGCATATGGCTTATTGTGTCGAAATTCCCATCATGGTTCAATGCTATTCTGGGAGAACGCTACAATGAGTGGAAGGTTGAGTTCTATCGACTGTATAATATGGAAACAGTTGAGGATTTTGAATTAGGTTGGAGAGATATGGTACATGCTTTTGATTTGCATACAAACAGGCACATTGCTAGTTTGTATGCCCTGAGAAATCTTTGGGCATTGCCATATTTGAGAAGTCATTTTTTTGCTGGAATGACCACCACCCCTGCACTATCAAAGTCAATTAATGCTTTCATTCAGCGGTTTCTAAGTGCTCAGTCCAGGCTTGCACATTTTGTGGAGCAGGTAAGCTACCTTGTGCAGCAGCATTGAATTGAAAGCCTTTTTAAAAATTGATGTTGTCATATTTTAATAACCGCACATGTGGTTAATCAACTTATAAGATGGTGTGATATATTGTTATCTTATTTTTTCATCATATTCATCTTGCAAGAAGAAAATGTACGTATAATACACTATTAGCTATTTTAGTTAAGGGCGCATTACGTTCACACTCTTAGATTTTCTAATTACATATTAGTCCCTCATACGCCAACAATTACAGTTAAGTCCAAAATTCACCTTTTGTTGACTTTTTAAAGACAATTCAAAATTTAAGTTTGGACAACCAAACAAGCCTTACGGTTTGTTGGTTTAATTGTACCTCAAGTTTATAAAATTCAGTTTTAACCCTTATATATAATTTTAATCTTGTTAATATTTTACTTAAAGATTAATATTTTAAATTAAACCATTATAATAAAACCTTTATCATTTCTATTTTTGCTTATTAAGTATAA
>JAYMSL010002587.1:0-13980 GCA_036897195.1 Plantago coronopus | reverse complement strand
TTTTATGATTCCATTTATAAGAATCCCTTAATCTTCCTAAATTAACCATTTTTTAAAAAAAAAAAACGAATTGTGGACAATAAAGTACGAGGAGTCGTTAAGCATTACGTTAGATGATTGTTAGAAAAATTAGAAGACGTCAAATATGTTTAGTAGATGTAATAAGTACGGCTTTTGATGAAATGAAAGGTTAGTGTGTGAACGTAATATGGCCGCCTCATGTCAAATATGTAAACCCACCACTAGTTGGTAGAAACAAAGAGAGACTCTAGCAACTTCTATTTACTTTTATATATCATTCCTCAATAATGACCCCTCTTCATTGTGCCTTAATAGTGTCCAAACGGTACCACTCCAAAGTTTCAGATAACTTAAATGAATTAAATGAATTGATAATACTATTTATAATAAAGTTCACATTTCTTTTTAAAAATTCATGCGTAAAAATTCACACAAGCTGATGCAAAAGGTGCAGATTATACATGTGTTAATTTATGCAGCTAGCATATCATCAAGAGAACAACCCGAAGTAACCGCACATATATGTCCAAAGACTCCGAATCTAGGATGCGAGGGACCGCATCGTTACAGTTTTGGTTATGATTATAAACGATTAAAATTGTTCTGATATTACCAACTTTTACACCGGTCTTATTATCTGATAAAAGTGTTCAAGTAACGCGGATATAAAATATATACATATCAATCAATTATATATTTGTATGTATTGACCGAGGTACTTCTTCACAAATAGCTTTAATTCTTACATTGCATCTCATGACATTGACAAGTATATACAAAATGGCTTTAGGTGTAGAATAGTGATGTGTATATATAAGTCCGCCCCCGGATCATGATGAAACTCACCCAGAACTAGAGACATGTAAAATTACTTATTAAGTAGCAAGAACGCTCAGACCAAGTTAAACGGACTAATCACATGGGGCGAACTGGTAAGGTCCACTAGAAGACCCTTCACCATGACCGGAGTCTACCCAGAAGACACTTAACACCTAGCCTGAGCTAGGATTTTCCCGTCTAGCTAAAAAGGTCCAACCAAGACCTAATTCATAGAAGGAAGGCACTTGATGTCCTTTCTACCATAAAGAACGAAAAAAAAAAAAAAAACGTTCAACCGAGATGTCTCCAGCCAAAACATGATTCCAACTAGGAGTGCTCTACAAGGAAAACAAAGACGAAAGCACATCCGATAGTTATAGAATCCGACCAATGAGGTATGTCCGACCCAAGTACTGCGTTACTTGGTGTGGACATAAACCAGTGGCCCCACCTTGTTGTGTACCTTTTTTTTGAATTACCTTGTTGTGTACTTGTGTTCTTGAAAAAATTATCATTCAGGTTATATTGCACTAGCTAATTATTAGTTTGATTCTGAGATATTTGGTTTTGGTCATGTTATTTTCATTTTAGTAGTAAATTATGTGTAGTATATTTGTTGACATAGGTGAATAAAATATCATATCAAACATATGATATTTCAACAATATTCCAACTGATTTTTTTGTTGGAAACTAAAGTTGTTGGTGATTCGTTGCTATTTTGCTATGCATTTTATACTCTTCTCTATTGGTAGTATTTTGTTGCAAATCTGTTGCTGACAACAACTGATTGATTTTGTTGGTAATTTACGGTTGGTGATAACTTCTCGCGTTATTTAATTCCAACAAAACTCCAACGAAAATTTGTTGGATTTGACATGTGTTGGAAATGCGTTGGAATAATGTTGGTAATTTACAATATGTCTCGTCATGTTAATTTATTGTTGGTGTTTTGTTGAAAATCTGTTGCTAATAGCAACTGAATTTATTTTGTTACAATTAGTGCGTTCGTACTGCCCTGTTTTTCTTAGTGTTCCTTGCCCACTAAGCGTACATCCGACCCAATCCATGGTCTTGGCAAACAAATGAGATGTACACGTTTCATAGTTTGATGGATTATTAACTTACCTCCTCGAAATACTACTAGTTATCTCTAATTACTCACTTGAGATAATTCTCAAGCTATCGATCATCAAATATTCTCATAACAAATAGAGACACCGGACAACGAATCGCAGCTCAGTTGGTAAGACGCGTCAGTCACAACTCACAACCAGTAGGTCGAGAGTTCGAGCAACTCTTTGCCCTTTTTTTTTGTTAAAAAGAAACAAATACAGACACCATGCACTCAATCTTGATTCATGATCACAATGCTTTTCTCACCTATCCATCTCTCTGTCTCTTTGCCTTGTTGTATTCGAGTAAAATGTCAGATCCGATGTTTGAAAGGATTCTATACTCTATCTTACTGATTTTATCTTTCAGAGTTTTAATACTAAGTTTTGATAGCCTAATTTTTCCCCAACTTTGACACTGGGAAATACGTACGTACTAAATCGACGTGTCTCGTGAGCACCACCATAATGCACAAATAAACCAAGTTATAAAATGGAGCTGGCACACTACCACCACACTCCTGGATCACTTTTGTCATTGTTTATCAATTTATTATGTAGTATGATTTTAATCTCAGAATCATGGATACTCGACGACATCATTCCACATCCATCAACTTTCTCTTTACAAAAACAACATCACTTAAGTTCCATGAAACACAGAATATTACAGTGATTAATGGACAACACTGACATTCCATAAAAATCAGGCCTATTCATCATTCGCAAGCACACTTGATTATAGTGTTGATCGAGTGGCTGGAGTTCAAAATAAATAAGTATATACCTACAGAGTTCGAGTTCGAGTCCTGACAGAATCGAGAAGTTGGAAGATAGATGTATTACATGGTACTTGTTGTTAGTATAGAAGTAAAGGATTATATTAAACAAAAAATATTATGGTGCCGCCCGTAGTCATCGTTTGAATTAATTACAAAACAACATAACTAATTTATTATAATTCACTTGAGTTTTCTAAGTGGAATAGCTAAATTCGATACCATATCTAGCTGAGTGCGAATGTTTACCATTACAATCGAGTATTCTGTTAGTCACATGAGTCATGGCCTCCACAAAACCTGAATAAACCAAGTTATAAAAATGGAACACGCTACTACCACACTCCTGGATCACTTTTCTCATTGTTTATGTATTTGTGTATCATTAAAAATCCAGAATCGTGGTTCAATGGGTACTCCACATCGATCAACTTAATCTATTGTTATATATATCTACAGTCTACACACACTTCGTGGAAAAACGGAAAAAATGGTCCTAACATTTGGTGGGTTGTCACACGCACTATACAGTTTAATGGTCATGCATGACGACCTTAATCTAAAGTTTCAAAATTTTGACAAATTTAGTCTATCAGCTAAACAAAATGGACAAAATGCGTGCCATACATTCGACTTGGCCTACGTATGTGGCGCTCCGGTCACACAAATTAAATAGAATTAGTGTTCAGTTTGTACCACGTAGATGCAAGCGGTGAACAAGTTGAAGAACGACAACAATGATTCAAAACTTTGGAATTGACACGTGCAGTCCACGTTTTAAAAATTGTTGGCAAATTTAGATATCATGCTTTTGGTTCATCTTGTTTCATCGATGGACTAAATTGCAAACGATTTTGAAACTATGGACTGTGCGTGCCAACCGTTACGAACGTTTGGACCATTTTTGCCATCCTTCAACTTTTCACCGCTGGCATCTACGTGGGACGAACTGGACACTAGTTCGCCTTAATTCGTGCGCCCCGAGAGTCACATAGGACAAGTCTGCTGAGGTTGGTCGATTTTATTTGGCTAATATACAAAATTTGCCAAAATATTAAAATTTTGGACTAGAGTTATCATGACCACCAAACTGTATAGTGCGCGTGCAACCTCACCAAACTTTTGGACCATTGTTGTCGTTTCCCGCACTTCATTACTAGGTGATTTTGGGACAGACCGGTTTTACTAATACACATTTATACTAAACTGATGACCCGTGAGGTTTAAATATGTTATCTTTTAACCAGTGAATTATACATTTAGTATCCTTTTTTCAAAAAAAAAAAACTTAAAAAAAAAAGATGGTTCCCAAAAGGCATGGGCCAGCCAAAGGTCACAAATTGGTCGCTAGGTGGACCGGCCACTGCGACTTGCCGTCATGGTCACGGTTGCAACCTTGACTGCATCGCGACCACCCGCGGTCAACGGAAATAGAAGCTCCTCATAAGCTACTTGATCGATTTTAAATTTAAGCCACCATGTATTTTAATAGATCTAATCATTCACTTTGCCATTAAAAAGAGGGTAAGGGGCTTAACTCATCACTAATTTCATATTGTAAGTTTGTAACTCGTTCAACCTTCTATGCTATAGATCGATTTTTAGATAAGAAAAACAACTTTGATACTTTTATTGTTTATGCTATAGATCGATTTTTAGATAAGAAAAACAACTTTGATACTTTTATTAACAACATAGGTCGATCTAATTATAGATGGTGCAACTCAATGCTTTTGACTCCACATTTTACTTTGATGAAATAAAATAGTCGGCAACTCTGCATAACAGTGACAAATGGGAAACAGTGACATTCCATTTCATGAGCAGAAGATAGAGTTATAATTAAGAATGTATTAAGATGACAAGTTAGTTCAACAGTTAGCGGTAAGAGAAGCAGATGGCTGTGAATGAGTTTCAGAAATGAATGGCCACTTATAAAAGTTAGATGCATCAACATATCAGCCACTTATCTCTTCTATCATCAACCATCAAAAAAGACACACACCACTTCCCTTTCTAGTGCCCTTGCTTGCATCATATATATTGCCATATTCTTATTTCAATCAATCACCCCCACACCAAATGTAGGGTTCCGATTTCACTCATCTTCTTTATACTATGCTCTTCAACAGATCTGTGTCGTCTTGACGTGCCGCGACTGCTTTTCTTTCTAATCACTCAGATTCTCACGCCTTATAGTTTTTCTTTTTTTAAAAAAAAAAAAGTTGCGCGCCTTGTAGCATCGTCTTTTTCAACCATCGACTTGGGCTGAACCTCTAGTAACGTAGCAGTTCAAGTAATCTAACATAAATAATGGACGAAAATTGTCGATTTCTTCCAATTGAATCTCCCAAGCATTGAGGTGAGGTTGTATGGATTTTATTGAACTTTAGAAGAGACGTGTCCTTTTTACTCAAAGAATTTGACATTGATGCATTATTTAGAAGAAGAATTTTGATTACCATTAATGGCATGAACAAAAGATGTTGAAAGTGCAGAGCTTTCTTTCCCCACCACTGATAAATCATAACATACTAAGACCTCCATTATGTTTTGATAATGCATGCTTCAAATAGTAAAGCAATGATCTAATCAATGAAGCATAGAAGCAACACATTATCTCAAAACCCACCCTTTTTATTTGAACCGCAAAACGTGACTCGAACTCTTACCTATTAATTGGAGTTGAAACATTTTATTATTGAATTGTGTTTCGTTGTCTATCTCAAAGCGGACCTTATATTTATCTTCTTCTTTTTTTTTGGAAAAACCAAAGTTGAACTACTCAATTTATACACTGGTATAGGGCTCATTATGTATTATTGAGTCGTATATATATCTTGAAGGGGGAATCGTGCCCAGTACAAGGACATGAGGGAGAGAGGATTGAAAGTTATAAAAAACACCACCATTATGTTTAGGTACGAACTGGGCCCAGAAAACGTCTATATATATGAAAATACGCCTAAATACCACATTGTATGGGCCAAAAATCATCCTAAAAGGAGTTATACTTACGCGTAATTTGGCCCAGTTTGTGCTGATTTTGTCCCAATCGTACTGCATCATAATGGAAGGAAAAAAAAAACACTGACCTCCAATCACTTGGGAGTACTTGATGTTGTATGGCAATGGAATTTTTCCATTATCTCTTCAACAACTGATCTCAAAATTTAATACGAATGTACATCGTGTTAGGGTTAATAATTACATTCAAACTTTAAAAAACGTTGTCAGAAGGCCTTTTCTGATACTTATTGAAGTTTTTTTTTTTTTTTTGAGATATACTATTACATTTACAATCGTTCTACGCATTTTTAACTGATAGTTAACGAAATACACTCTAAGCCTCATACAAAGGAAATATCAAATAATCACCCATTGCGAGGATCGAACCCATAACCTCTCGGATCAGGAATGTCTCAGCTAACCACCACTCGACTACAAACGCTTTGACGATACTTATTGAAGTTAAATATAGTGTTTTGTGCATACATGAAAATTTTCAAATTTGGAAGACTCAAAGGTAATTATATAATTTAGTGTCCATTACATCTAGACCCCTTAGTTAGATGTTCTAATTACACCTGACGGCATTTAGATCATCAATTACATCTGAGTCCGCAAATTTGACTTTTGGTGAATTAGAGGATAACGGATTATCATATTTGGAGAAATATTGTAAGGGACCAAACAACTCATTTATTTTGGGCCCGAAATTGCAATTTCAAAATTTTTTGCCCATTAATTAATGGAGCTTAAGGTTCTGTACAGGAAGGGCGGAGCAGGAAGCTCCGACGGAGCTTCCAGAGCTTCCTGCTCCGCCCTTCCTGGGCAGAATCTTAAGCTTTACTAATTGAGCTTTCTTCAAGCTCTATTAATGGAGCTTGAAGCTTTGTAAAAGAAGGAGGAAGAAAGGAGATAGAGATCTCCACCTTGGTTGACCGGAAAGTTTGGAGAAGAAAGGATATGGAGATTTCATTAATGGAGGTTTAATATATGAAATGAAAGGAGGAAGAAAGATAGTTTGGAGAAGAAGGGGTATTTTTGAAAATAAATTTTGAAAAGTTGGGTAATATTGAAATTTTGTTATGTTTGTTGATAATATTTACTAAGGACGTGTTTGGTTTCACAATACGCAAGTGAAGGTTATTTTTCTTGTTTACTATTTTTCCCAATCTGAACTTAAGTGTAATTGTTGAACTAATTTGATTAATATGCAACATGTGCTTCTAACATGGGATCCAATAGTAATAATCCCTATTATTTATTAGGACCGGGGGTATCAAATGTAAATTGACTCTAAAATGAGTCCTAGAACATAATTATTAATTGATGGAGAAAATTACATAAAGTATCAAAACCTTTACGTGATTTTTCAAGTTGCATCACAAACCTTCTTCTAACCTCGCAATAATTAGTAATTACTTAGGCGCTGTTCTTTTCAACTTAACTTCAGATTAATTAAGTTCAGTTCAGATCCATTCAGATTTGGTTAGTTCAAATTTGTACTTCACTTCAGATCTATTAAGTTCAGTTCAGTTCAGTTCTGAAATCCTCAACTGAAAAGAACAGAGCCTTAATTGATAATTTCGGCATACACAAAGGTTTGGTAACATATAAAGTTTTATATTAGAGTGTGTATTATACGCACTTGAAGGGTTAAAATATAAAGTTTTAGCGTGTATTACACATGCTTGATGGGTAAAAAATGACCTTTTCTGTAATAAAAACTCAGAATAAAATTGACTTTTTATATATTAGCTAAAATACCTTCTAACATATTTCTCAACCTAAAAGTTTCAAATATTATAAATTTGACCCCTACTTACAAGTTAAACTACTCAATTAAATTCCAAATTATAACAAATCCCAAATTCACCCCAATTTCCAAAATTTGATTAGAAAACACCATGTTTCCAAATTTAATTTGCTTCTTTCATAGATGGTGCCCTCCACCATTAATAGATGGTGCCCTCCACCATTAATGGAAGGAGGTCCAAACTCCCAACAATCTCCTCCAAAAACACAATGGTACGATACAACTTTTTGGTGGATGGATTATAAACTCTGTTGAATTCACTTGAAAATTCTTAAACTGAACTGGAACATTTTAAGTTTGATATTTGTGCGCAAAACTTTTGCACTAATTTCAGTTTCCATTATTAATACCCTTTTTGTTTTTGATGTTCCAAAAAAAATAAACTCCTCGAAAAACACAAACTAAGCTCCACCCCTTGGACGAAGCTATTGTAGCTACAGATCATTTTTTCCCAAAAAAATTAAAAAAGTATATAAAATTTTGAGGAAAGTGAACCTAAACCTCTCGTTTCCTGTTTGACAGGGATTAGCATATCTTAGAGGTGAAGTGTTATGGCAAACGAAGTTTGCAAGTGTACCAATAGTGTTTCGATTAAGTAGGGGTATATAAAAATTAATGGTGAGGATAAGGATTAAAGAGTGTTTTATGGGAAATAATCTAAAGTTTCATAAAATAAATAATTAATTATAACAAATTAATTAGCTTTGTTGCTTTCTTAACAAGGGATTATCATCTAACTTTTTGGATCACCTTGTGTTAATCTTAATCTATGTTGTTAATATATTCCATCATTTTGTCTACAATAGAGGATAGAGTTGGTTGCCTACTCATATATACCTTCACTCTTGTTTTGTTAGACATATTAGAAGATAGGGTGAAAATTCCTCTTTAGAAGATTCCTCTTCCGATTCGAACTGAAACATCGTCTTAGTAGCCAGAGGAAAAGAAGATTAACAAAAAATAGGATTGAGAAATCCCTAGACCTGAGAGATCGAACTTCAAGAAATAGTGAATGATCTTATCAGCCATGTCAGATTAATTGTATTCTCAGCAATGAACCTATTTGAAGTGGCCCATTTCGTACCCTAGATTTCTTTCAAGCATATATGCACTTATTATCTATATTTTGAACAGTTTGGATGCACGCAAAGGAAGGACGTTTTTGGGTTTCTAATACTGGGTAAAGGAACTAGGTGTTGTGTAAATCCTTTACGTCTTGTTATAAATTTCCAAGTAAATTAATGAATTTTTTTACCGTTTTAAAAAACAAAAGTTATATTTCCTTTTCATTTTTTCCTTCAGTAAAATAATAACACACCTTTTTTCTTATTTTCAAATAACGGTTATTATTTATGAGCCACAAGTGTTTTATGCGATATGTGCTAAATGCGACTAATTAATCCAGTCAAGTAATGACGAACTATTTTTCAAACAACGGCTCTTAAAATACACAACGTTTGACTTAAAATTTTGTTTAAGTGAACTCATGTATTAACGGCAATAGGCTATACACGTTTTCGTACATAGTTTTATTATAGTGTAAAAAGGTCGAGATATAAAGAGATACATATATAGAAGTGGTATAGCTAGTTCTGAAGGTTCCTGGAAGGTTCCTATATAAAATGATCACAGTCTCAAAATGTATGTACTCCAATTTTTGGTGGTGCCGGTTCACGACTCATTTCGGCCGGACTAGTCGATTCAAGACTCCAAAGAGCTAGTGGAGACCGGCCCACCCCATGTTCAAAATTTGACACATGACCTTCAAATTTTTACACAAGGTTCACTTAACTCCCAAATTACATTGCGATTTCTAACAATCAAATAACGATTTTGACACATGACCTACCATATAAGGTTTGCTAAATTGGAGAAAGAAAATTATTTAAAAACTTCATTCTTCTCCATTGATTTTATTGTTTAATTGAGAACCCGCAGCTACTACCCTTTAGACGTGTACTAGGTAAATCCAATTAGCACACGTAATAACCTGCAAATTACGTGAACCAAGTTAATCGGACAAGTGCGACAGACCCTGGCCCAGGATGTTCATTGAACTTTCAATAGTGCTTCGAGGCCCATCATTAGTGAGGGTGATGGCGATAACTGTAACTTGGGTAATAAGGTGGTCTAGCGGTACATGATAAGGATGAATCGGCAGATTCATGGGTTTTGTGATGCTCTTTATCTTACATATTCAATTTAAGTTCACAATATTTATTAAGATCAACTCAGTTTAGAAATTCTCAGCTGAAAGAAGAGAGCTTAAGAAAGGTGAATAACTGTGCCAGCCGAGTGATTCAAATCCTGGTTGTTACAAATTGTTCTGCCGGAATACGGTAAAAAGAAACATACCGTGAAAAACAAATCATGCTATTGACGCTCTGATGTGAATTTCAGAATTTCCGAATTGAATTTTCTATTATTGGAGTTACACCTTCAGTTCCTTTATCGTAGATAATGATACAATTGGGGGTTAATTAAATGTGTAAAGCAGTTCAAAGTTGAAATCCACCTTTGATAAGAAATTAAGAATGATAATTGTGTAAGAGAATCCCCATTAAGCTGTGTATATTAACAAAAAATGTAGCTAGTGAGTATATAAAAAAGCTCACTAGCTATTGGTTACTAGTTTAAAGGAATGAATTTTTTTTTTTAAAAAAGAAAAAAGAATAATAAAATTGATACGATACGTCCATACCATACCCTACAAAGACAAATGATGAATGATTCTTGGCACTATAAATATGAGTAAAGACACACCCCATAGTCGCCAAGTAGTAGTGGAAGCCAGAAAAGGAGAAGCATAAACACAAGAGATAAAGAGATAGAGATAGGCAGATTGTATATCTTTTTGAAAGAAAAAAGATAACTAAGTAAGAAATAGCAGCCATGGAGATGGAGAAAAGTAGCAGTAGTAGTAGTAGGGATAGGGAGGAGCAACAAGAGATGAGAAAAGGGCCATGGACTGAACAAGAGGATGTTCAGCTGGTATTTTACGTGAACTTGTTTGGCGATCGACGATGGGATTTCATAGCTAAAGTTTCAGGTTTGAAGGTTGGCGGGAGACAGAATCCTTAGGTAGGCTTGTCTTGGGCATGACATCGGCCTTACCATGAGCCCCTAAAAAATTTAACAATCCCTCTTTCTTTCTTGTTATCCTCTTTGCTTGTAGGTCTCAAACGTACTGGCAAAAGTTGCCGTTTGCGTTGGGTTAACTACCTTCATCCCGGTCTCAAGAGGGATAAGATGACCCCTCATGAAGAGAGACTTGTTCTTGAGCTTCATTCCAAGTGGGGAAACAGGTTCCTTCTTCTCTCCCTTTTACTTCTCTGTCTCCTCTTGTCTTCTTTACTTCTGTATTGTTTCAGTTCATTCATTCGAAATTCTTATTGTTTGATGATGATCATGACTATTTGAGCTAGAGTTGAGACTTGGCCTTGTTCTGAATTGAAGTTATATATACAGATTTTGTAGTTGCTTCACCATGCTTTGCTAGTGATCATAAACATGAGAATAGTATGCTACTTTGATTGTAGTAGTGATCTTGTAGGATATGCAGAAGTTATAAGACAATCTTTGGACATATGCTGCTAGATTATTATACTGTAATCAACTGTTAAGTTAGGATTACGAAATCAGTTAGGACTGTCGGGGATGATTATAAGTTTGGGTATGTGCAATGATATTTTAGTTCATGTGCAGTAAGACTAAGACTTAGTGGAGGGGTATAGTGTTTGATCATAGACTGTATAATTCGTAGTTAGAACTTGGAAGGTGGACAGTAACTATTTGGTCTGATTCATGTACTAGGTGGGGATGATTTGTAGTATAAGATTGATTTGAAGTGATTGAAATATCATTCTGTCTTATAGCGTATTTAGTTTTTAATCTATAAATTCGTACTGAAATCAATTATAGGTGGTCAAGAATTGCTCGGAAACTACCCGGGCGTACAGATAATGAGATCAAGAACTATTGGAGGACTCACATGCGAAAAAAGGCACAAGAGAGGAAGAAATCAACATCAACAGCTATGTCCCCCTCATCATCTTCTTCCAACTCATCCTCCTCTTCATCAACATCCACCACCTCAAACACCACTGCCAAGACCAAGGACCGCAGTTTCTACGACACCGGTGGCATCGACATGATCGTACCCGCGTTCGGGGAGAAGAAAACCGGCGTGGAACTCGAAGAAACCAACAAAGTGTACTCATTGGATGAGATATGGAAAGACATAGATATGTCACAAGAAAACTGCAACCTCACAAGCCAAACAATGGTCTCCCCCTTATGGGATTTTTGCCCCCCTTCCACTGTTGATGAGTCTTCCATGCTGTGGTCCATGGATCATCAAGATCAAAGCAACTTCACTTCTTTTCCTTTTTACAATCATCATATGATTGGCTAACTAGAAAGTTATAAGTTCAGAGAGGAGATTAATTCACCAAAAGCATATTGTGCATACAAGTTTAAGTTCATAATAGGGGTCATTAAGGTATTAATTAACTTTTGTAAATGTTTGTTTTTCTTAATCATCATCAAGTCCTTGTGTTAGCTAGCTAGTGATCATGGTCAAATCATTTTGTGTGTGGTGTAGTATGCTAAGTGGTGGAAATCTTTAACTATTTTTAGTAGTGGAGTCAAGAAATAATGTCCCTTAGTATAGAATATTCTAGCTACTTGTACTGTTGTAATATACTACTACTAGTCTATCTATCTATCATGAAGTGAAATGTTATGGTCCATTCAGACTTTACTCTACTATATATCAATAAAGATTGTCACATCTTTATCAATTTGGGCTTATCTCCATTCCCTATTGGGGCATATTGATGGTTTCTTTAATTTTGTGGATTGGAAGTATGAATCTTGTCTGTAAATTGACTATTAGTATGAATCTAATGCCATGCATGTGTTTATAATTCGAGTTGTTAGGAAAGTTCTATGAACCTACACTTGACTTATCATTCGATGAAAACAGAATTTTAAAATACTCGTTGTCAAAATCATCTTTTATTTCTATACAGTAGAAAATAAGAATGAAGAATGCTTTTTGAGAGAATCTAGTATCACTTAGTTTGATATCAATCGTCTTATCATCTACCTATCAAAACTTTTAATGTAATTTTTAGTTTATACGTCTATCTACATCTATATCAATATCTATATATATAATAACACTACACAAATCCATAAACCTAGTTATGAGTCTCATTTATTTTTTTATTTTTTCCCAACTCACCAATATAATAAATTCTTATCTTTTGTGCTACAAATTAAATACATAAATACACGAAGATAAAAATAAGTACAAACACTACAAAAGACACCAAATTAAATGCTTACTTTTTAGCTTTTAATTTACATGGGTGAATGAAACCGCATGTAACGTAAATCAATTGACTATATATATTTATCATATAAACTCATTTAATTTAAAGTTGAATCATATTCAAATTTGAATGTGTTATTCGTTTAAAATCCAAAAGCTAAATGTATCCCGTATAAATAAGGGTACTATGGACAAATTCGAACTTTGTCCTAAAAAATACGCATTCATACTGAATTTAGAACACACTATATCCGACCTCCTTTCGGTTATTAATTGATATGCATTATCCTTGATAATGACCATATCTATTAGTTCCTCAGTTAAAATCTTTAAAGATTAAGAAAATCCGCCGGCTATGTATATCTTATCTTACATCATGGGTCAGTGAATCATGCATATTGTAATAATAATATACGAATAGTTAAATTTAAGTGACACAAATTGTTCACTATTAAGCACAACTTTTGGTGTGGAAGCACTAATAGTGTGACTGTACATGAGTTAAATAAGCATTATGTGATGGTGAATAGATTATTTATTTTGATATTAAAAAGAAAAAAAGATGGTATACTAGTAGTGTCCATCTATGATGATGAGTGTCAGTTAGGAATTTAGAGCGTGTGGGGTTTTCCATTCACGGTCCATGAAAGTTAGAATTAATAAGGACAATATAATTGCAGATAATTCAGTTGATAATACGATTTTCTTTTTCAGCTAATAAATAGAGGTTTAAATAATTTCTGGAATTCTAAAAGAAATGAGAAACTATTATTGATTCTAACTTGATTAAATAAGGGTGTCAAGTTTGACCCGATTTTATCACCTTTTTATCACCTTTTCCTTACTTGACCCATTTTATAGATCCATTTGTTATGGAGTAAAAACAAGTTATTTGACCCATAGGTCATAGCATTAAATTCATTTTTTCTCTTTAATAAATCTTTTTTTCCATAACTTTAAGTTCATTTCCTTTTGGAGCTGGACTTAGTAATATATATATATATATATATATATATATATATATATATATATATATATATATATATATATATATATATATATATATATATATATATATATATATATA
>JAYMSL010002586.1:0-13983 GCA_036897195.1 Plantago coronopus | reverse complement strand
AATCCACGGTACAAATACGACTGGAGGATTTAGATTCACTGTTCCAACACCATTGATATCTCCAGCTGCATTGCATATGACACTTAAAAGTCAGAATCCACAATGTCATACTTCTATCTTTGATAATATCATCTTCACATTACTAACAAATGTATTATGTATAAAGTACCTGGTTTGCCAGGCCTTTGGCGTAACAATCCTGGACTGGTTTTGGATCCAAGCCTATTTCGCTGAAACACGACTGCCACTCCATGTGCTTGTTCAGTTATAAAGTTTCCACGCAATGCACAAACTTGAAATGTGTATCCTGAAACGATACAAGGGCAATTATACAGTTAACATTCTTATATATTGTTACATCTCTTGCAACATTTTCTTAATCTATACTACACTAATGAAGATATATACCACATCGTCAGGCTAGGCGTTTATGGCACAAGCTTCCATTGCATTTAGGAGACACTCATCTGTTTGGTGTAAACTGCGCGTTGCCCCAAGGAACCAGCATGAGATCGACAATGTCTGGAAAATCTTGACGAGCTGATTGACTATGAAATCTGTACTAAACGGGCACATTGATTCGTAGTATAAAGACAACTTATCTCTGTCACCCTGAGCATCTGCATGACCAGCCTGACATGAGAACATATAATTAACTTAAAATTAATCATTCAATCAAATTTCACTCTATCAATTCTCAATACACACAAACTCTTACAATCTATTACGCAACCTATTCAAATACAGGGCCGGCTCTGAGATTTAGGGGCCGTGTACGAAACTTGTAAATGGACTCCTTATAATTTAATTAAAATAATAAATGCAAACATATTTATATTAAAAAAGTTAAAATAGTGAAGATTAGGTGTCGAACAAGAGACCTAACAAAGAAAAAACTGGCCCTTCCACTACAATACTGATATACTTTGTTAAAATGTTCACAGAAACATTAGATATTAATAATTATAGGTGGGATTATTAAACATTGAAGGCTTGGGCCGGGGCCCTTAAAATTATGGGCCCTGTACGGGTGGACTGCCCGCACAGACCCAACGCCGGCCCTCTGTTCAAATATACTAATTACCCTTACTATTATTACAATCCACTCTCAAACACAAAACTCAATTCAAATTTGGTTACTATTCATAATCCAGTTTATTTCAAAACTCAACTCGAATCCAGTTTCGAATCGAGTATCAAACACCCACAATAACTTGTGTGTTCTTTTAATTTACCTCTCATTTAAAGGCTCCGGTTTATAGGAAGACTAGTATACTAATATTGAACATGTTTAGTCAAACGTATAACCACATGCCTAAATCCTAATTATCGAGGACCGAAAAGTATTATAAAACAATCTATAAACATCAATCTATCATAATATTCGTTCAATTCAAATATGTTTTTAAAGTAATTATTCGGCTTTAAAATTGTTTGTGTACAAATTAAGGATTTCCGCCTCCTTTTAAATGTCTCTCAAATAAATTATTTGGCACAGTCTAATGAATTTATCCTTTCCTTACTATAAAGAGTAATACTCTGCATATTTAAAAGTAAATGTCAATGTTCAATCACTCAACCTATTGTGCATACGATCATGAGGGGTGTAGGAGTTAGATTTCAATGTCATTCTGTTAATGCTTGGAAATTTAAATTTTCTAATTCTAGCTGTGCTAAATCTGATTGCTACAAGATTAGGGTTGTTGCTTTGTGTGTGTTTCAATATTATTTGGCATCATAGAAATCATGTTTTGCACAGAAGTAGCACTTGGGATGAGGTTAAGGTCATGCATTTCATTGTTTCTGATTTGCTTTCTTCTATTAATTTGCATTTTGTGAAGAGAGCTCATAACAGACCTTTGAGAAAAATTCTTGATGATTTATCATACTTGCTTAGGAGTTAGGAGTCAATCTGTTAATGATGCTTAGATGTAGTTTGATATCTATCTGGTTTCTTCATGTAACAAGATATGAAACAGGAACAATCAAGATTGGATGATGGTGCCTTCTGCATCAATCTGTGTGGCCTGTTCATGACTTTAAGATTGTGGTTTGGGTAAGCTAAGGTAAAATGGCTTGATCCCTGGAACTCTTGAGTTGTACTTGTGCTTTGCTGTTTGTTGGTTGACCTAGATGTTTCAATTTTCTTGGGCTCTTTCTTTCTTGAGAGGTGCAAGGGTCTTGCTTGACTGTTTATGGTTCACACTAAGGACATCAAGTGGGGATTGACACAAGGTGTTAAACAATGCCTGCTCTAGCACCTTAGATCTCCATTTATCTCCCCTTAGGTGACTAACAAGGAGAGAATTGTCTCTCTATACCACCTTAGCATTGGCCTTCCTCAACTTGCTAGAGGATTGACATACTAGGCGAGAGGTTGGGGCTAGTGTGTAGTCCTTTAAGTGAATCCTTGGGTGTAGACCTTGGTGAAGCTTATTGAACTACAATTTCTACCATTCTCAGACTTGTAGGAATCTTGCTGGAAGTTTGGTTTAGTAACTTGAGCAGTGGTACCTTGAGTGTAGACCTTGGGAAGCTGTTTGAGTTCTACTTCTTCCCTTCTTGAGATAGACTTGACCTTGATCATTGTGATTCTCTAGGTTTACTTCCAAATCAGCAGAGTGCTTGTATTTGCTGTCTATTATGTTTTGTGCTAACCATCTTTGTTACTGTGGCTTGGGTAACCTGGAGGGCTAGGCTTGCATAGTCCTTTTCAGAGGTGTTAGTGGAAAAATGTAATGCAGATATAAGGTGGCCGGAGTGGCAGGTGGTTATGAGCCTGGAGTGTAGGCATGCTAATGTTTCTTTGCAGCTTGCTTGAAGGAGTTCCTGGTACTAATCTCCTTTTATTGGTATTCAGTGAGGATTACATGATTGATCTTGATGATCCCTGAGTTCTAGAACATGACTGATTAGTGTTTGTGACTGCTGGAGTTACTTTGAGTTGTCACTTGATTGATTTTGAGTCCTTGCTGTTTGTCAGTAGATTTGTAATTGATAGATTGCTAGTTTGTATCCTAGCTTGAGTATGTTTGCACTTGTGATGTGCTGAGTTTCATTATTGATGCGGGGGTATGCCCCTTTGATCTTGTAGACACTTTTCTTTCCATTTATAAAAATTTCAACTTCGGTGCAAAAAAAAAAAAAAGATAGTGTAAAATCATCATTACAAATAACAATAGGTCTAGAGTGGTTTTTAGAATGGGTCAAATGAGTTTATTTTTTGTGTGAAACAAATGGGAATAAATATTAGACGAAGACCAGATTGAGTAAATCATTATGATCGAAAGGTCGAACCTCGAGTGATCGAACGTAGGGATGAGATTTAGTTTATTATTAGTTTCTGATGGTTAAACATCAATTTATGTTTTCAAAACTCAGATGCAACCGCTTTAATCTCGTTCTTCCTAACTTCCAACTTTAATCGAGAAACCAGTAAAACACCGGTTGAACCTGATTTAATTTTATTGAGCTGGTCGACATAAACTCTGGTTTTAAACATTGCAACTCAAATTGCATTGCAAATTGCCGATTATGATTTTGTAACTCATACAAATCTGTTTTAAGTTCCGATAAGAGAGAGAGAAGTGAGAACTATCCGACTATCCAACCATGGCAGTGGCAGCTCAGATATCCGGTGTGTGGCTTAACGCCTCACTTTCCGGCCACCGCCGCCGATGTATCATTTCACCTTCCGCCACCCTTTCCACTGCCCATGCTTCTACCTCCGCGCCCACCATTCAGGCAAGAACACAACAACTTATTCATTCTATTTCTCCAGTTTTCATTTGTATTACTTACGAGCTGCTCATTAGTCCTTAATATCAATTGCAGCTGTTACTTACGATAATTCTTGTTGGATTTCTCAATGTCTCTCTTGTTATGTTTTGCTCTTTTACTTAATCGTGCATATAGGCTCTTTCTCTCTCTGATGTGCTAAATTTGCTCACTGCTAGTATAACTTCGCAGACTAGGCTTCGAGTTTTCGAGTTCACCGTGTAGATTATTAGAAATATGAGTGTATGAAATGGGTTGTTCCCAATTCGCTTTCATTGCTGTAATTTATCTGTCTCAATTTATATTTGGGGATAAGGCAGAGGAAGCTGAATTCAAGGTTATATGGTAAATGTCTGATTTACTGTACATTCAAATGAGCACTTCTGCTAATTGAAATTGTATAATTGACCAAGGTAATGGAAGATTAAACCAAGTCCAGTTCTTTTCAATTACCTGATATCTGTTGATTTTTCTGTGCAACTAGTTGATGTATTCGTGTCTTTAGGATGCCAAGTGCAAATAATATGAAGCATCTTTCTGTTTAAAGGTGTAAAGTGATAGTATTACTTTTGACTAAAATCATCTCTTATTTGGAACTTCAGTACCTCTTGCTATTCTGTAATACAGAAGAGTTGTGTATACTTTCTCTTGTTTTGCTGAGAAATACAGTTTGGTTAAAGATGTGGACCATGTGGTTCATGAAAAGGACAAGTAAATGCATAGATCAATTTACTAGTGTTAAGTATATGGTTATACTCATATCCACCAATGTTGTTGATATTAGGCATTAGTTAGTCTCTTCATAGATTCATTTATCTGAAATGTTTTGTAACATGGGGAATTAATATTGCTTCCCATTGTTGCTTTCACATTGTTCATTGTATACGTATATGGTTTATGGCTGATGATTGTGTATGCTGATTTAGTGTTTACTTTGTTTGCTTTTCCATTTTTGTATTGACCAACGTTTTAGAATATATAGTCTGTTTACAGCAAAGTAATTTGCAGGTTGTTGGTGAGCGGAATCTGAGATTGTATAGAGAAGAGAGCTTAGGAAATAATAGTGCTTTTGACAGTGACACTGATGAATTTGATTGGCTAGAATATGAAGCTGATGTAATTCACTGGACAAAGGGATTACGTCCAGTTCAGGTAGGATAAAGAGTGAATTTCATATGATGTACTCAAGTTGTCGATTAACAATAGCATGTTCTGTTCAACCTGATACTCATATTTGTATCTTTCTGGTGACAATTTATAGTGGTATCCTGGTCACATAGCAAAAACTGAAAAAGAACTCAAGGAACAGCTGAAGTTGATGGATGTTGTCATAGAAGTTAGAGATGCTAGGATACCAATGTCTACAAGTCATCCATTGGTAAGTACTTTCGTTATCTATGACTTGGATATGCACTTGGATGTTTTGTGTCATTTGCTTGTGGATGATGTGTTCTGCTACTGTAATGTATCTTGGCCAGATCGGAGAAACTTTTCAAGACATAATTTATTTGAGTTGTTTTCCACGTTAATGCCCAAAATCTTACCAAACTTCCCCTTCCAATGAAACATTATTAAGCAAGCACCTATAATTACTTTATCTGTGACGAGTCATAACACACCTTTTCTTTTTACATCCCTTCCAATTGAAAATAACATTTGGAGTATGTCTTGCAAAAGGCCAGCTTTTCTATTCACATGATAGGTGCAACAAGTTGTGAGGAATGTGACATTCAATTAAAATGATCACTACTATCAAAAGTATGTAAGCCTTCGGTTACTCTATAACCACGGAATTTGTTCTCCCCAGTAGTTTTTTTCTTGAATAAAATGAAGAAAACAAAAAAGATCTTGCATTGAGCTTCTGTGGACTCTATTGCCATTCTGTCAAACTAAGAAATTAGAATGTTACCTGTGTGTGGATTGGGTAAGAAATGTTCTTGTATGTAGGAGAAGAAAAAGGAGTTGCATTTAAAATGCTGATTTATTTGGGCACTGAATTCACCTGATTTATTTGCTAATAAGTTTTCTCTCATCTTCACAATGATGGACTCTCTAGCTTCTCCAGCTTGACGATAATAATCTCTTGACCCAAATAAATATATATCTAATAGGATAGTACCTATAAATTTCTTGATTATATTCCTGGGAACGTTATGCTCCTGAATTTTGTATCTCATAAACTTATTACTTTGAATGTCCTCTAATTTGTTGCTTTGGCCTGTATTTTATCGGCAGATGGATTCATGGATGGGAAACAGGAATAGAATTATTGTTTTGAATCGCGAAGACATGATATCAACAGCTGATCGAAATGCATGGGCTAGTTATTACGCTAGGCAGGGGAGCAAGGTTGTGTTCTCTAATGGGAAGCTTGGAATGGTACTATACTTCTTAACCTTATTTTTATGTTGAATAAATGCAATAAAAGGCAATTAAAGTAAAAACTAGCTTTTGGTGATTTCAGGGAGCAATGAGGCTAAATAGGTTGGCCAAGGCATTGGCGGGCGATGTGAACATCAGGCGCAAAGCCAAAGGGCTACTTCCTCGTCCTGTGAGTTTCATGTCATTTCATGTATTAGTCTGTTTATTTTGATGACATTTTTAGGTGCTCGTTAACCTGTTTGCACCCATGTTATTAATAAATATGTCTAAAATTCTGTAATGCAGACACTAATTTTCTTATGCATTTGTATGTGAGAACTCATATCATGCATGTTCGTTTGTCCATGTTTTCAAGAATGGCACCCTGCTATGGACAATCTTCTATACCCACTTGATTTCTTAATTGTTACGTGAATGTCAAATGAAGAATTCTCCTGGGTGACGGTCTTTTTATTAGGGACGGACAAATATTAGGCATATAACTAAGAATATCGATGGTTTAAAGTGCTTTTTTGGTATTTTATAAGCAAAAAATAAAAATAAAGAAATCATATAGTTAAGAACATTAGCATTTTGAGTTCAAATCGTCATGGATTTTCTTCAAAACATCAGTCCGTTTCTTTATATAATTTCTTTTTTAAAAAAAAGAGCGTCTCTCACAAGTCTTTATGATCTTAAATGGATTACCAATCTAAAATGATTAGATATATAAGAAAATGGTAACTTTGGCACTTTGCTAATCTGTATGAGGGCTTCATACATCTTGTTACAGGTTCGTGCTGGAATTGTCGGCTATCCCAATGTTGGTAAATCTTCATTGATCAATCGGTTGCTTAAGCGTCGGATGTGTCCCGCAGCTCCAAGACCAGGTGTCACCAGAGAACTTAAGTATGTTCAATCCATATTTTCTAGGGAATATTCTCTGCTATTAAGACTTCCAGATTTTTGTTCAACCATTTTACCATCAGTTTCATGCGTCAATAATGGTGAAAAGGAATGCTAAAAACCAAAACTGAAACATAGACAAATCCAGATGATGCCTGAAACTTTACAGGCATTCATTCTAGTTCTGAGCATTGGTGATCCATGTGGATGTTAAGGATCTCATGATACTATGATAGTCTCAATCACAACATTGATTCAGTAAAATTTGATATAAATTTAATTTTTAAAAAAAAACAGCTCCTAATTTAGTAATTTATAATAAAAACATGATACTGTTAGTTTTCTTTGGACTCTAGATAATGCACATGTGTAAGTGGTGATAAATTTGGTATGATTTCTTGCTCTTGTTATCACAGCGCTAATTTCTAATTATCTTTTATGCCTACAAAAGGTGGGTTCGCTTTGGGAAGGACATAGAATTGCTGGATTCTCCTGGTATAATTCCCATGAGGATCAATGACCAGTCAGCTGCTATTAAACTTGCCATATGTGATGACATTGGGGAGAGATCTTATGATTTCTCTGAAGTTGCTGCAATCCTTGTGCAGATGCTAGCAAGGTTACCTACTGTAGGTATGCTGTGAAATTCAATCATCCGTTAGTTGAAAGAACATATTAGCCCATTATGTCTCTTGCAGCATATTAGCAACTCGTAATGCTGATTTTAAAGGGTAGGATTTTAAAGGGTAGGATTAGGAAACTAACATTTTTTATTCTCTGAGTTAAGTGAACATTTCTCAAGTAAACTATAAAAATATTATAAATCAGATTGAATCTTCTGAATGTGTGGCAATCGAAGTCTAGTTCTGACTCGGTACTTCTCTTTTTTTTTTTGTTCTTTTCTTTTCTTTTATTTATTTATTTATTTATTTTTTTTTTGAAGTGGCAAAGCCACTCGAACCCTGACCTAATGGTTGGAGGAAAGCATTTTGCGAACTGAGTACTAAATCATGTAATCATAAAAGATGGAAAAGCGATGTAATAGTACTCATTTCTTCCCATACTATCATTCTTGAAACTATTCAAGTTTTTTACTAGTGTCATACTGAACTTTCACATGATACAGATTAGAAAGTCCCTTCAACTGTATTTGCCAGTTATAGTGTGGAACAGAGATTTTCCAGTTATTCTATGTACCATCCATTCCTCTGCTTACTCCCATTTTCTGTTCAAAACAGGTGATAAAGCTCTTTATCGCCGCTACAAAGTTCATATAGATGGACGTGATGGTAGAGGGTAAGTTTCTATATACTCCCCTTCTTATGACGTCAGGCTCTGTATCCAGTTCAAGTGCAGCCTGGACTAAGAAATATCTAATGTTATGGGAAGCTTTCCTGAGTTGCTCCAAAGAATTTCCTCCGTCTAATTATTGGCTTGCTGATATTATGGTTCGTTTCGGACCTCCTATACTGTATATGAACCTCAGTTTGTTATAATTGCAGTTTTGTTCAGAAGCTAGCTCTTCAGTTATTTAACGGGGACACTCACCAAGCAGCATTCCGCATCTTGTCAGACTTCAGGAAAGGAAGATTGGGTTGGGTATCGCTAGAGAGGCCTCCAAAGTACACTGAGTAAACAGCTGAGATGATTTGTCCCAGTGTAAACATATAAAGGTGACGAATATGGCAAGACACGGGCATGTTGCATCCGAAGTGAGATAGATGATCACAGCATGTGAACTGTAATCTTGACTCTGGCCAAATTACAATTTGAGTGCCAATGAAGTTTCTGAAATTTGTATATATGTATGCAGTATGATGCAGAACTGTATAGAATGATGAATTTAACCAACCTCTGATTAGGCAAGAAGGTGTAAGGAGGACACATTCTT
The DNA here is from genome assembly GCA_036897195.1 of Plantago coronopus. Lineage (NCBI taxonomy): Eukaryota > Viridiplantae > Streptophyta > Magnoliopsida > Lamiales > Plantaginaceae > Plantago > Plantago coronopus. The sequence continues at coordinate 5,048 of JAYMSL010002586.1, read as the reverse complement.
TTCTCGAATGTGCGATTTGTAGTATGCAAGTATCGAGTATGAGGAAGAAGTAGCAAATTTGATTTCTGTTGTGTTTGTATCAAAACTGAAATGTATCATGATTTTTATTACGGACCACTTCTCCGGACAAGTAAAATATGATAAACATTGAGTAGCGCAACCTAAATAGCACAAAAACCTTTGGTTTACATGTAAACCTGGATTTCCCAAAGTGTATGAAGTTTTCATTAGAAAAATATGCATGCATAGATGTTGCATATATTACCTGGAAAGGGTGAGGATGGATTAGGCTTGGCAATTAAGTCGATCCTGACCGATCCGCTGCAGTGCGGATCCGTATGAATCACGGATGGATACGAACAGCAATAATAATATTTATTTATTTTTCGTTATATTATTCTACTGGATTTCCAAGCCTCAATTTCATCTCCTGAGAAATTTGAAATAAATGTTCTGTCATGAGATGGACTGGGTATTTTCTCTTGTATGAAGAGACCAGATGTTGAGCTCTTTTCAACCTTGAAACAGAAGATTCAGATGCGAAGGCCAACACCCGTTGGTAGCTATAGATTTTTCCGATAGTCGGGCAACGCCCCTCTAGTTAATAGCTAATGAGAAGCAAACCAAAGAGTTCGGTTTCAACCTCGGAACATAAGCTTTAGCCTGACAGTCTGAGAGGAGTTCTCGACTTCTCGTCAATTTAAGGAACTAATTATCTATCCGGAAAAATCACACCTTCAAACTCCAAAACCACGTACAATAGATATATAGACCCTTAGTCTCTCTTTTTATTTTTACGCGCCTGCACTTCGTTCCTTTCCGGCTTTGTCCAGTGTCTTCTTCAGTTCCTGTACTTCACGATTCACATTTCTGTGAATCGTTCTGTTTTGGAGTGAATTTGGCAAGCAGATTTCCAATAATAATATGCAGCATTGCTCTAAAAGAGAACATGAGAAAGGCAAAGAAGAGAACTCACCAAACTACAGACGTAATGCCATCTTCTTTGAAGCCTTCTGGTACCATGTGCACCATTAAGAATTAAAAATGAACTCATTAAGCATGGGAAAATGTTCTTTAGCTCATGTTATATAAAGAACTACAAATGAACTCACCACAGGAATTAAGCTAAAGATCCCAGAAAAAACATGCGCATACATAGAATTATGGAATACAGACCGGTTAACAGAAGAGGAAAGTAGCTAGGTAGTGCTCGTCTGCCTGATCAACAGAGACAGCATACTACAAAATGCTAAATGAACGAAACAATATTTAAAACACAAGACCACCTCTTTTTCCATTTATCACTATGCAGTTATCAGAACTCAAAAGGAGGGGGGGGGGTGCTTGTTGTGATTGATATACGAGCATCAAAGGCCGGAGATAGGAGAGCAAGCCAGCTTGATTTCAAATTGGATGAGGAAGAATGTTTAAATGGAAATACTTATGTAGAGTACTGATAAAAATTGCACTGGAGACCAAGTTCAACGATCACTGTTTATAACTCATCATTTTCAAAACAAAGAGGTATTGGTACAGACCTTTTTGTTTTATTTTACCTTTCCTTTCTGCTCTCTCCTCGTCTCTTTAGCCTCGGCCTTGCTTGGAGGAAGGCTCATGTCCACATTTAAGACAAGTTAAGCATGCATTAGCAGACCATAACAAGCTCTTCCCAGAGCAATAAGAAATTTATGAAGCATTCTATATATAACATACCTCTCATCTCAGCTGCCACTGAGTAAGAAAGAACAATTGACAATCCATAATGGAAGTGATTGTACAAATCAGACACGTCTTCGGACAAGATGGTCACAATATTGAAAGCTTCTTAGAAGGAATAGAGTTCGATTTGTATTTATCCTTTTCCTTTATAATTGATCAGCTGAATGACGAGTTTAAGATGCATAACAAAGATTGTTTGTATACTGCAACGAACTAATACTCATGTTCTGGATTTTAGCAGTAGGACATTTAAATATGATGTTTGAGTTGTATATCTATCTCAAGAGACTCAGAATTGGCTTGGATCAATTAGTATTTACTAGCAGTCCAGTATCATAAGATCAAATTGAAGGAATACTAAAACTTCGCTTAAACCAACACTAACAACTTCATTCAAGAAATACAAGGTTCTAACAAGTCAAAATAGATGATTAGTCATTTGCACAACTTACAGAAAATTTCCATGCAATTCAAGAGAGTGACTACATGGTTTTCTTAAAAGCGGCAAAGAGAGTGACTACCTACTAAGAACACTTCAGGCTGACAGCACTAATTTATCTCCAAAACAAAAGGACTTCCTGAAAATTGAAGTGTTGTCCAAGCATATGCTACGCTCCCTGATCCAAAACATTTCCAGTGCAACAGTGCCAATCACCAATCATCAGGGGATCCATAGAAAATCTTCAGCCCAAGCGTTTCAGGCTCAGGAACCCTTTTCCTCTTCCTTCTCGACGATTTTCCTTCAGCAACACCCTCATTAGTAACATCACTTCTCTTGAGTCGAACAAGACTAGCAGGAATAACTTGGGAAGTAAAAGTATCATAACAATACTTAAAACTGTCAGAGTCATGATCATCCCCATTAGCATCTGGATTGACCTCCATTGAAACTTGCCTTAAGAGCTCCTCTTCCACATCATACCATGAAAACATCTGACTCTTATGCCAGAGAAGAATCCGATTATCGTTCCTCAAATAAGCTATTGGCTTTAGTTCGCTAAAAAATTGACCCCTCTGTTGTCCTAATTCTAAGGACATCATCTTAGTCCACAAATTTTCATTAAAATCATTGTTAAAATTCTCGATCATCCACACATCAAGGCGCTCCCTCCAGTAGCACGTAAACAGAAACAAGCAACCACTCAATTCAACCAAATTCCAGGCATAGGGATTTTTCACCGGACCAATTTCTTGAGGAAGTGGAAAATTCTTGTAAGTTTCAGTAGTAAGATCAAGAGCAACTATCCAGCCCCTATTCACTGCAGTATATGCAATCCAATGCAATGCACTATTAACAAAAGCCCCAAAATGCGTCTGCGGCCCAGTGAAATTATGTGGAAAATCCTCAATTTTACGCCATGCACTCGATTTTAGAGACCATATAAAACTAGCATGAGGCTTAACAATTCTGACAACCTTATAATCATCATTAACTTCATCATAGCCAATTCCGCAATAAGGATCATCAAAACCTGTTTCAATTTTTACATCCTTAGGAAATTCATCACACATCGGCAACTTGAGAGATTCACCAGTAAAGGGATTCCAAACAAACCAAACCATAGTAGGCTTGATACTAGAAATCAAAATCAAGCCATTGCAGCAGGGCATAGGTAAGTCTCGTATACGAGGCAACCCGGGACCAATCGGATACTTGGTCTTAGTAGCATTAACCCATTCGATATGACAATCAACACAACTCTCCAAATTGGCATTGTCGCAATAACAATCTGATAGAATTTGCTTGTGGAAAATCAAGTGACGCATCGATAACAAGAAGATCTTACCAGTGTGGTTCCTGTGAACGATACATCCGTCACCGATTCCATGGTTGATGTGAAGCTTAGCGAAATGAGGATCGTCGATAATGCTCCGCCATGACTTGCATACGGAACGCACCTGAAACAGAGTCTCCACCGGAAGACGCCGGAGCACCTCACGGAAAGCGTTGGTCGGAATGTCAGACATTTTACACAGTAGGTGAGTAAAATTAAGATGGAACGGCTAGGGTTTAGTTTATAAATTGGCTGGCTGCATTGCTTCTTATAGAGGATTGTGTGTCTCGTCTCGTGGAAGGAACTTGTTTTGGCGGGAAGAATGTTTCGACTTCCCTCCAAATCTACAGACTAATTTACATTATCATGTTCTATTTTTATTTTTTTTGAGATAATATCATGTTCTATTTTGCACCTAACATTTCACTTGCACTCAATTTATTTCTCTTGAAATATCTCAACTTCAATTGGATATATTTATCTGAATTAAAATTATTAGAATTATAATTTATTAGAATTATAAATTTTAGGTTATCAAATTTATGGTACATAAATGAATTAAAATAAAATGAAATGAACTTAATGGTAAAAAAGTTAGAGAAAATTACAGCTAAGTTAAGTGTTCAAAATAAATTATCAAAACAGTTTAGTCAAACTCTCTACCTTTATATCAATTTAGTAACCCGAACTAGGCCAGCAAGATATAATGTTATGTTAAGTGAATTCTAAATAACTCTCGTTCAAGTATATTCTCTCCATCCTTTTACAACCTTCATCGACTTGACTTTTTTTCGAACTTTGACCGCGAATTTCTCGAAAATTATACAACAAAAAAGTATCTAAAAATATATATTATAAAAGTACGTAGTTATGTACACTTATATAACGTCATTTTATTACAATTTTATACGTTATGATTTGAGAATATCTTCAGATTGTTTGGCAGTGGGCTTGAACCCAGTTTGCTGGATTTGAATCCAGTTTGGTGAAAATTGTGTTTGGGAGTCATTTCCAGTCCAGTTAATGAAAATTGAGTTTTAACCTTGTCAAAACTGGATTTTGAAGCCTAGCCGACAGTAGTAGCCTTGAGAATTGTTGTTTTGTCCCTTCTCTCCACCTAATAAGGAGCGAATTTTGTATCTGTTGAATTTAGTGTTAAAAATTGAATCTTTTGACAATTGTTAGTATATGGTGAATATTGAAGATTTTATGCTGTTAAATTTTATGGTAAAAAATTTGCCTTTTGACATTTGGAAAATGTCAAATTACGGTGTAATGATTGATTACTTGGTTATGATATTCTAGATATTTTAAGGTTTATTTTAATTATGTTCATAATAATTATAATCTTATATTAATATTAGTATATGATATACGATATCAGTTTGAAAGTACTAATATTATACTATTATCTTCGTCCTTTTACAACCTTCGTAGGTTTGACTTTTTTTTAACTTTGACCGCAAATTATTCGAAAATTATACAAATGAAATATATTTTAAAAATATATTATGAAAATAGTTAGGTAGACTTATGTAACATAAATTTATTATA
>JAYMSL010002585.1:0-13984 GCA_036897195.1 Plantago coronopus | reverse complement strand
GACATGTGAATATGCATATGCTCCCAGATACAACAAAAACAGAGGGATGAGATGCTACGACTTGTTCGAACACGACCCACAATTACCTCAAATCCCTAACACTAGAAGTCCAAAAATCGAAAGGAGCGACAATTACCTCAAGTTCGAAACTTCGAAGACCTTACTCTCTCAATACCACGCGGAACTAGAATATTCCTGCCACCATCTCTCCCTCTCGCTCCAAACAGCTATCACACGACTCGTCGGAGCTAGATCCGACCAGTCAGGACCACCTCGCAACACTTCTCGGCTCCAACACCTCGAGTAATCGTGCTCGCCTCTGAAGCTAGGTGGTGCAGAATACGAACTCTCGCTAATGCACCTATCTATTGAGCATTTTGGAGAGAAATGGAAGAGCTTGGATTTGGTTTGAAATGGCGTGAAATAGAAGAAGATGAGCTGAGAGTATTTTGAAATGAAGGATGAAGTGAGCTGCCTCCTTTCTTCAGACAAGACCAGTCTTGGGAGGATTACAAGCAGTCTTCTAGGGCAAGGACACTAATTGGGCCAGCCCACGTGGAGTCGTAAGTCAATCTATTTATTTTCTTGGGCCTTTTCTCCTCCTTCATTTTTGCTCTCCCATTTCACGTTTGATACACTTATTATTAACACATAGTCAACTTGCTTGTGTTATTTATCTGTTTAATGCTAAAAGATAACATGTGCTCTTAAATCCTAATATTTACTCCTGTATTTCTGATCAACTTGAGCTAATTACCACTTATAGTACGTGCGTACACTATGTGCTACTAGTCCTCATTAATAATCCCATTAATATAATAATATACATGTACTGGCTTGTCAATTTCACAAACCAAGGTGATAAGTATCCAGGGGCGAAGGCAGAAAGCTTGGTCAGGGGTAGCAAGATTTCTATAAGGCGGACAATTAATTTTTTTAAAAAAATAAAAAGTACCCTTTAGGTATGATTAATAACAAATATTCTAAAAAAAAAACACTAAAAAAAAACTACTCTACTTGCTCTAGAGGCTCTAATTCATATCGCCGATTGTCCATACTTTGATATTTCTGAAGGATAGCTTCGTTTGGTACACTATTGAAGACATCTTTTTCAAGATAAACCACCAAGCTATCGTTCATCCATTCGTCACCCATACTGTTGCGTAGTCGATTCTTTACAATGTTCATAGCAGAGAAAGCTCTTTCAACTGTAGCTGTTGCAACCGGCAAGATCAATGTTAACTTTATAAGCCTGTATATTAATGGAAACGCTCTGTCTCTTCTAGTGTCAACCATCATTTTTGAAACATCCCCAAGTCCAATCATAGAAGATGTATCTTGTCCACTCATGTCCATATAGAAATTTTGAAGTTGGTCCGGCAATGCTAACAACTCAATATTTGTAAAATCTTTTGGATAGAACTCTGCTAGCCGAGATAACTTATTTTTGTCAAAAGCTCTAAAAGAGTTTGATGGATTAAAACAAGCAGCACAAAGCAACAATTCAGTGTTTACCTCATTGAATCGTCCATTCAACTCAATCAATTGCATATCCAAGACAGTGTTAAATACCTCTACACGGTACCGATGTGAGTTTGTCATCTCTTGATCTTCAGCTCCACGTTTTCGTTTCCCACTCACATAAACATCACCCATGTTAGGAACCTCAATATTGTGCTTTACACAAAAATCAGACACGTCATCTACCAATTCGTCCAATCCATTTTCTCTCATCGATTGGAGGCGTCTCTTAGATACATCTACGAGATTCATGGCATTTACAATATCTTGATCTTTCCTTTGCAAAGCAACACATAAGTCATTTGTTATGCCTAATATGGATTTCATCAAGTGCAAATCAAAGGCAAAGTCAAACTTCTTCATGTCCCTAATCAAGCGTGATGCTTCACCTCTTTGGTTATATAGTGCCCCATCAACCACAATCACTTTAAGTACGTCAATGGTAGGACCAAACAAATTAATCAAACTCAAAATCGTACCATAGTGAGAGCTCCATCGCGTATCAGAAGGACGAATAATGGTGCGTTCTTGATTTAATCCACGTCCGCTAGAAATATCTTCATTTTCCAAGGCCTCAACAATATCTTCTGCTTGTTTTTCTCGTAAAATATCCTTTCGCTTGCAAGAGCCTCCGACCACATTAACCACATTTGCAGTCATCAGAAATAATTCACAAATGCGAACATGATTCTTTGCCACTGCCACAAGTGCAAGTTGAAGTTGATGTGCAAAACAATGTACATAGTAGGCCGACTTATTTTCTTTTAGAATAAGGGCCTTCAATCCATTAAACTCCCCTTTCATATTACTCGCACCGTCATAACCTTGTCCACGCAACATAGATATGCTTAATCCATGAAAATTCAGTAGATCTTCAAGTGCACATTTTAGTGAGATAGCACTTGTACACTGAACATGCTTGAATCCTAAAGTCCTTTCAAGTACACAACCATTTTTGTCTACAAATCTCAGTACCACAGCCATTTGCTCCTTTGTTGATACATCACGAGAATCATCAAGAAGCACACAAAAAAAGCCACCACCCATCTCTTCCACAATAGCTTTGCTCGTTTCGTAAGCACAAGCTCTAACAATCTCTTTCTGAGTGTGAGAAGACGTTAACTGATTATTTCCTGGAGCATTCTGAAATACAACATTTCTTACATCCTCACTATGGTCTGCAAGGAATTTTAGGAGTTCCAGAAAGTTCCCTTGGTTCTTTGACTGTTTTGATTCATTATGACCACGGAAAGCAAGCCCTTGCCTCAAAAGCCACTTAATACAATCAACAACAGCAGTCAGTCGAGTCCTGTAATTCTTTCTTCCCTCATTAGTTTTTTTCACAATAATTGTCTCTATATGTTGCTTTTGATTGAGTAAACATTTACACCTATCGTAAGCTTGATCATGTGCACTACCAGGACCCCCTTCATGTTTCTTAAGTTTGGATGGTTGACTCCAATCATTAAAACCATCAATAACAAACGCCTTCCCACCTCCTTGATGTCCCAAGTCAATTTTGAATAAGTAACAATAAAGACAATATGCAGCATCCTTCTCTACACTATATTCTAACCAACCATTGTTATGAAACCAATCATGATTAAACCTTCGCATAGTTCCTCGGATATCTCTTTGGGGGAACGTATCTAGCTTAGGCTGACAGGGACCTTCTGAATAATATTTTCTACGAACTTGTTCACGTATGTTAGGATGATAAGCGGTAATTGGAGGTCGCTTTCCTGGATCCGATGGAAGTATGGGGAAGCCAGAGTCATCATAGATTATGTTCCACTCCTTCGTAACATTCTCTGGCATAGCTGAACCCGCTCCGGTCTGAGGCAACTCTGGTTCTACACTTTCTCGAGGACTCGTAGTCGGTAAATGTGGATTCTTATCAACTCTTTTAAAATAATTCTCCATATCTATTATCTATATGCAATATATATAAAAGTTTAAAAAATATAAATAATGTAGATCATAATAAAGAGACAATAGTAATATCAAATTAATTAATAGCATATCACAATTAAAACAAGACTGCAGTCTCCAACTATTGTTAATAAACAAACATGAAACATATGTTATTTTATAATAATTAATCCTAATTGGAACTAGAAAAAGTGTATAACTAAGAAAGCAGGAAACTTCATAGAGAAGATGGTCATGAGAATATCACTTTTCCCTAAAAAAAAGAAAGTAATCTAGTACTAGTAGTCTACTAGTTATTTTATAATTAGTCCTAATTAATTTACTACTAGTCTAGTAGTATTACTTTGACTATGGTCATAATCTATTAATCTCTCCACATCTTCATTCCCCCCACCTCTCTTGCTCGTGTCTCTCTCTACAGCAGTCAGCAGCACAGCTCTCTGTTCACCTCAAACTCACTCCAAATCCATTCACCTCAAACAAATTCAACAATCAGTCTTAACAATTAACATAGTCTACACTCACCTCAAACTCACTCCAATTATTTTCCATCTCCCTCATCTCTTCACATAAAAATCGATTCTACTACAAGAATGAATTCAATTTACTCTTGCAAAAATTAGATGTTTGGAATTTAGGGATTAGGATTTTCGTACCCGGATTGGAAGAGTGAATTCGATTTTGGTTGAAGGAAGCCGTCAAGCCGATGCCGCTGTCACAGTGTCACTGTCCGTCGCCTGTTGTAATTGCAGAGTTTGCCTTCCAAGTTCCAAGCTCCAAGATCTGAGTCTCCTAATGTTTTATAGGTTTTTATTCTAAATTTTGGTCTGGTTTTTAGTATTTGTATTGAATTAGGAATCTGTTTCTTAGGAAATTAAGATTGTTCCTGTGATATTTTTGGGAAATTTTCGTTTATCTCTTCCGGTTACCTTCTCGTGAATTATTCAGAAATATATTTTTAAAAATATTAATACCCAGGGGTATTTTAGTAATTTCACATCAAAATTTCAGGGGCAGCAGCTGCTGCCCCTTGATTCAACGTCCCTTCGCCCCTGTTTCATTCCAGTAAGATGTCTCCTCCTGCCACTCTTTGTTTTATCCTGCTTGTGGTGATGCATTCGACGATGATGTGCTGCTCCGGAAACGAAGGGAATGCAACTCCTGGTTGTATTGCAGGGGAAATGAAAGCTCTCCTCAAACTTAAAGTAAGCTTTTCTGATCCTTCCAATAGATTATCATCTTGGGTTAAAGACACCGATTGCTGTGAATGGCAAGGCGTCAAGTGTGATGAGTTAACTCGACATGTTATTACTCTAGATCTCCCAAATAAAAAGTATGAGGAATATGAGTATGACACTGATTATGCTTCTTCTGACACTAGCATGTTATCTAGTGGAATGATTGATTCGTCAATTTTGGAGCTGAAGCATTTGCGTTACTTGGACTTGAGCGGAAACGACTTTCAGGGGAGCAAAATACCTCCATTTCTCGGGTTGCTGAACGAGTTGCAGCATCTTAACCTCTCTCATGCAAACTTCACCGGCGTTGTTCCTCACCAACTAGGCAATCTTTCATGGTTGAATGAACTTGATCTCAACGGTGGCTATTTCATTCCACTGTTGGTCGATGATTTCACGTGGGTATCTCGTCTTTCGTTACTCAAGCATCTTGATATGAGCGGCATTGATCTTACTAAAGCCCACGATGTGCTCAAGGTATTCAACATGCTCCCTTCTATCAACGTTTTACGTCTCTCACAAAGTTACCTTGAGAATAGAAACCTCGGACCTTCTTTCGTAAATACATCACTTTCTAACATCCATCAACTCGATCTAAGTTACAATAGTTTAGATGGCGAGCTCCCTTACTTTCTCGCAAATATGACATCCCTATGAAACTTAGACCTTTCAAACAACAACTATAACTCTTGCAGCCAGCTTCGTCTCAATAGTTTAACGAACCTTGACCAACTCGACCTTGCTTCCAATTCACTAGATTGTAATGTCGATTCCATCTCTCCACTTCTTCGAAACAATTGTGACATGAAATTGTTGAATCTAGGTGGTAATTCTGTTTCCGGTGAAATATCAAATTTATTTTCTCTGAACACATCGAGATGCCCGGACCACAAATTAACCACACTAAACTTGAGGCTAAATAATTTTCATGGTCAATTGTCCGAGGAGATCAGCCCATTTAGGAAGTTGAAGTTTCTTTATCTTTGGAATAACAATATAAGTGGTGTTATCCCAAAATCCATTGGTAACTTAACAGCCTTGACAGAATTAGATCTTGGCTACAATAGAATTAGTGGTTCCATTCCTCCCACCATCGGGAATTTGACAACCTTGGAATTTTTGTGTCTTTCTGATAATCAGATCTCTGGTCTCATTCCATCTTCAATTGGAAATCTCAATGCCTTGGAATCTTTGGATCTTTCCGTTAATCAACTCTCTGGTCTCATTCCATCTTCAATTGGAAATCTCACTGCCTTGAAAGAATTATATCTCCTTTCTAATCTACTGGAGGGCGAAATTCCCCTTTCCTTAGGGAAGCTATCAAATCTGGAGGGGCTTTATATCTCTGGTAACCGATTGGACGGTACGATTTTCGAAGCTCACTTCTCCATGCTCTCAAGGTTAACACATCTTTCGATGGGCAACAACAGCTTCATAAAATTCAAAGTTGGGAGTGATTGGGTGCCTCCATTTCAGCTAACCTATCTTGACATGGGATCTTGTCAAATTGTTGGAGGCGAGTTTCCAAAGTGGCTTCAGACGCAGAAGGAGGTCACATCGCTGGACATGTACAACTGCAGCGTTTCAGGTTCAATTCCATCTTGGTTCCGTTACATAAATATGACTTTCTTCGATTTATCTAACAACCAAATAGAGGGATCACTCCCTGTTTCACTTTGTGAAATGAAATCTTTAAAGTCTCTGATTCTCTCCAACAACAAATTATCGGGCAACATACCAAATTGTTGGACGGATTCATTGGAGGATCTAAGATTGAACAACAACAACTTTACCGGAGAAATTCCTTCCTCTCTGAGATATTGCACTCCATTGGAAGTTCTCGATCTCTCGCGAAACGGTTTAACAGGACAAGTTCCGGATATTTTTGCAAACTTGAGGAGGATCAAAGCACTGATATTATCATCTAATCATCTTTCCGGTTCTATTCCCAGCTCTATTGGTGGAGCTTACTCATTGGAATGGCTTCAATTGAACGACAACAACTTTTCCGGAGAAGTTCCTTCTAGTCTCAGAAACTGCATTTCACTGGAGGTTTTGGACATGGGAGAGAACTCAATTTCAGGGGAACTGCCACAATGGATTGGAAATGATCTGTTGATTTTGAAGGTGCTGAGACTAATGAGTAATCAGTTGTCCGGCACAATCCCCCGTGAGATTTGTCAACTATCTCGACTGCATATATTGGATCTCGGGAGTAATATGTTGGCGGGGAGCATTCCACGTTGCTTTGCGAATTTCTCAAGCATGGTTTTGTATAACTCCTCCGTTGAAGACTTTGGATGGAGTAGTTTGACAGAGATTATTAAAGGAGTTGCGTTAGAGTATCGTCAGATACTTCAGTATGTTGTAAACATGGATCTTTCGAACAACTACTTGGTAGGTCAAATTCCTTCGAAGCTAACCACTCTTGCTGCCTTGCATTCTCTCAACTTGTCACATAATCATTTGAAAGGAAAGATTCCAGGGCGAATCGGAGACATGAAGTCGTTGGAATCTCTTGATCTCTCAAGCAACAACCTGTCCGGCAACATCCCTGTGAGCTTATCAGATTTGACTTCTTTAAGTTATATGAACTTGTCACACAACAAGTTGACTGGAGAGATCCCGACCGGCCGTCAGATACAAACTCTGGAAGACCCTTCGATCTACGAGGGAAACTCTGGTCTTTGTGGACCTCCGTTGAAGAAATGCCACGATGATGAAGCATCCAATACTCCGAGTATAGAAAATCATGTGGCAGACAGTGATGAAGACACAATCGATAAGATATGGCTTTATGGAATAATAACGAGTGGGTTCGCAACAGGATTTTGGGGTGCGATTGGAGTTCTGGTGTTCAAACGAGGCTGGAGGTACGCCTATTTCAGATTTACAGATGGGTTCATAGCCAGAATGTTTGGAAGATAGATTTATATGCAGTGATGATTCATTTCATGTCAGCTTGTACTATTTAGTTGTCTCTGTTTCCGAAGAGTTTGTGTGTTTTTGGTTGATATGTAATTAGATAATATTGTATGCTTGTACTTTGAGTGGTTGCTATATAGTAATGAATAAGTGTCCTCTATTACAATTTGCCTGTATGAAAACAAGTTTACAGAAATCTTGAGATATAAAGTTTAAATTCCCCATTGAGCAACAAATGCAATAGATCCTGACCCTATTTCAAAACCTCCAGTGAGATTTGAATTCATGTTCTAGTACTCTTGGAATCTTATTAGTCAATTTTCTCTAATCCTGATGGATATAACGGATTCAACTTTTCTGCATTTCTAAACCCGCATCAAATATCACAGAAAATAAACAGAGGAAATTAAGTAAAATTAAAATAAGCTCTGTTTATATAGAGCGGTTAATCACTTAATCTCAGTACCAAACCGAATGGTACATCGAAATAAGCATATGGTACAATTAAAATCCTCTAAACCTAATGGCGTAGTACAAAACACGATGCATCAAGTACGACTTCGTCTTCCTTTGTAAACTTTACAAGCTGAGCTAGATTGATGTTTCTACATTGTGATTCTTATCACATACGCTCAATATGAGTTGTTTATATTGTACAGAATAGTCTGTATTCATAACTTTTTAGTACCCAAAAAAAAAAACGTGAGTTGGAACGCGGAATGAGTGAAGCTGAAACATATTCTCATCTATTTGGTGGAATTTTTCGAAGGGACAATCCTACTTCTGCACATTTCATTGAGTACACTTGTGATGTTACGATGGTGCAGGTGTTCGTAGCAACAATTTGGTGGCTCTGGAGATCAAGAAATGAAAAAGCTTTCCGGGGTAAGTCACTGGCGAAAACAGAAATCCTGTTTCACATCAAACAGCTAATCCATGACCTGAAATTCACACAAAGAAAGGCGAATGAGTCTGTGGTTTGACAAAGAAAATAGAAGTCTGCCCGCTACAAGGTGACGGAGGCTATCTCGAAAGAGATGAGAGCCCCCAACTTTCATTTCCCTCATTACCAAAAGAATACATCAAATTACCGATGTTTATACGTACAACACTGCTTAACGGACCTCTATTCAGTCGATTCGTGAACATCCGTGGCCATGCCTAAATCTTCTGTTGACATGTCCAAGGTTGTGCAATTACAGTATAAATGGTAAGAAATGCATAAACAATCCTATCAAAGGTATTCATTCAGGGGATCTGAAAACTATCAGAACAGAAAGAACAATCCTATAATTTCCACCTGTTGGTACATCTAGATGATGAGATTATCAAATTTTTCATAGCAGAACAATCTGTTGGTACTCGGTCCATCTCGATGAGTCATTTAATTTTTCCAAAAATTCAATTCTTGATCAGACTAGGCCTCAAGAGTCAAGTCTACGGGGGCCTTGTATACGATAATATGATGTGGGCTTTTGTGGTTCCAGTCGAATCATCCAAAGTTCCAATCACTCCGCAAACTAGCTTGACTTCCAAGTTCCAAGTCTACGGGCCCTATATGATGAAATGTACTTTTGTGGTTGCAGTCCAGTTATCCAATGGTTCTTACTTCCTCTCTGCATAGAATGAAGCACATATGCATAGGAATAGGATACATGCTGAAAATGAAGTATGGATCAAGTATATATACTTTTCTCACAGTAGAAACTCTCTACTTTACCTGGATAAGTCATATATATATTGAGCTTCGAATGGTAAGATTAACTGCAAACCAGTTAATACATCAATTAAGTTCAATAATGTCGACGCAGATTATCCAACCCTCAAAAGGTTACTGTTTCCCCTTCATCTTGCATGTATACTATATTTCGCATATATAGAAACACATATGCATATAAGAATAGGTTGAATACTTTACTTTTCATTGGATAAGTCATATATATATAACCTTCTTCAATGAGGATCTGACCCTCAGAATAAGGTTCCAGTACCCTCCATCTTGCTTGTAACTATATTTCACTCTGTACGGAACCTCTCGACTTCCTGTCATCTCTATCAGAAACAATTAGCTAACACACTTGTTAAAGTTCAATAACAAATGCTGATCAGAAAGTGACAAGTTAAAACTGATTCACAACGTAACTTAACAAGGGATCGCCCCGAAAATCCTATTCTACTGGCCTTATATTATACGATAATACGATGTGGGCTTATGTGGTTCCAATCCAGTTATCCAAGTTCCAATCACTTCTCAAACTTGACTTCCAAGTCTTCGGGCCCATTATATGAAATGTACTTTTGTGGTTGCAGTCCAATTATCTAACTGCTCAAACATAATCTGAATCCAATCTTACAGAGTTGTTATGAGCATTATAAAAGAGGTATAACCTCTTCACAGTTTCATACCTCATAATACAATCTTCAATATCTTCAATATAATCCTCCCAAATAAATATTTGTTCTTGGTTTCATTCCAGTAATATGTCTCCTCCTCCCACTCTTTGTTTTATCCTGCTTGTGGTCATGCATTCGACGATGCTGTTATGCTCCGGAAATGAAGGGAATGCAACTCCTGGTTGTATTGCAGGGGAAATGAAAGCTCTCCTCAAACTCAAAGTAAGCTTTTCTGATCCTTCCAATAGATTGTCATCTTGGGTTAAAGACACCGATTGCTGTGAATGGCAAGGCGTCGAGTGTGATGAGTTAACTGGACATGTTATTACTCTAGATCTCCCAAATAAAGAGTATGAGGAATATGATTATTACACTGATTATTCTATGTTATCTAGTGGTATGATTGATTCGTCAATTTTGGAGCTGAAGCATTTGCGTTACTTGGACTTGAGCGGAAACGACTTTCAGGAGAGCAAAATACCTCCATTTCTCGGGCTGCTGAACGAGTTGCAGCATCTTAACCTCTCCCATGCAAACTTCACCGGCGTTGTTCCTCACCAATTAGGCAATCTTTCACGGTTGAATGAGC
The DNA here is from genome assembly GCA_036897195.1 of Plantago coronopus. Lineage (NCBI taxonomy): Eukaryota > Viridiplantae > Streptophyta > Magnoliopsida > Lamiales > Plantaginaceae > Plantago > Plantago coronopus. The sequence goes on along the minus strand of JAYMSL010002585.1, from coordinate 3,385 downwards.
TTGATCTCAGCGTTCGCAGTGGCAGTTATTGGTATTTTGATTATCAACTGGAGGTCGACGGTTTCACGTGGGTTTCTCATCTTTCGTTACTCAAGCATTTTGATATGAGCTGCATAAATCTTAACAAAACCAAAGATTTGATCAAGGTATTCAACATGCTCCCTTCTATCAACATTTTACGTCTCTCACATAGTAACCTTGAGAATAGAAACCTCGGACCTTCTTTCGTAAATATATCACTTTCTAACATCCATCAACTCGATCTAAGTCGCAATAGATTAGATGGTGAACTCCCTTACTTTCTTGAAAACATGACATCCCTACGAAACTTAGACCTTTCACACAACAACTATAGCTCTTGCAACCAACTTCCTCTTAATAGTTTAACGACCCTTGACCAACTCGACCTTCGTTCCAACTCATTATATTGTAATGTCGATTCCATCTCTCCACTCCTTAGAAACAATTGCGGCATGAAATTGTTGAATCTATTTGGTAATTCTTTTTTCGGAAAAATATCAAATTTATTTTCTCTTAACATATCTCGATGCCCGAACCATAAACTAACCACACTAAACTTGGGGGGAAATCATTTTCATGGTCAATTGTCCGAGGAAATTAGCGCATTTAGAAAGTTGAAGTTTCTTGATCTTTATCATAACAATATAAGTGGTGTTATCCCAATATCCATTGGAAACTTAACAGCCTTGACATATTTATCTCTTAGCTCCAATATAATTAGTGGTTCCATTCCATCTTCAATTGGAAGTCTCACAGCCTTGACAGAATTAGATCTCAGCTACAATAGAATTAGTGGTTCGATTCCACCCACCATCGGAAATTTGAGAACCTTGGAATCTTTGATTCTTTCCCGTAATCAGCTCTCTGGTCTCATTCCATCTTCAATTGGAAATCTCACTGCCTTGAAATTGTTACGTCTCAATGGTAATCTACTGGAGGGCGAAATTCCCCTTTCCTTAGGGAAGCTATCAAATCTGGAGCAGCTTTATATCTATGGTAACCGATTGGGCATTACGATTTCCGAAGCTCACTTCTCCATGCTCTCAAAGTTAAAAGAGCTTAGGCTGGGCCAAAACAGATTCATAAAATTCAAAGTTGGGAGTGATTGGGTGCCTCCATTTCAGCTAACCGTACTTTCCATGGGATCTTGTCAAATTGTTGGAGGTGACTTTCCACCGTGGCTTCAGACGCAGAAGGAGCTCAGAACGTTGATCATGTTCAACTGCAGCATTTCAGGTTCAATTCCATCTTGGTTTCGTTTTATAAATATGTCCGGATTATATTTATCTAACAACCAAATAGAGGGATCACTCCCCGTTTCACTTTGTGAAATGAAATCTTTGGAGATTATGTATCTCTACAACAACAAATTATCGGGCAACATACCAAATTGTTGGACGGATTCATCATTGGTGAACCTAATGTTGAGCAACAACAGTCTTACCGGAGAAGTTCCTGCGTCTCTCAGAAATTGCACTCTACTGGATGTTATCGATCTCTCGCGAAACGGTTTAACAGGACATGTTCCTGATGTTTTTGCAAACTGGAGCAGTCTCAGAGCATTGATATTATCATCTAATCAGCTTTCCGGTTCTATTCCTAGCTCTGTTGGTGAGGCTTACTCATTGGAATGGCTTCAATTGAACAACAACAACTTTTCCGGAGAAGTTCCTTTTAGTCTCAGGAACTGCACTTCACTGCAGGTTTTGGATATTGGAGAGAACTCAATTTCAGGGGAACTACCACAATGGATTGGAAATCTGTCGAATTTGGAGGTGCTGAGACTAACGAGTAATCAGTTGTCTGGCATGATCCCTCATGAGATTTGTCAACTTTCTCACCTGCAAATATTGAATCTCGCGAGTAATAGATTGACGGGGAATATTCCAAGTTGCTTTGCAAAGTTCTCAGGCATGGTTTTGTATAACTCCTCAGGTGAATACTTCGCATGGAGTGATTTGAAACTGATTATTAAAGGTGTTGTGCTAGAGTACCGTCAGACACTAAGGTATGTTATAAATATGGATCTTTCGAACAATAACTTGGCAGGTGAAATTCCTTCAGAGCTGACCGCTCTTGCTGCCTTGCATTCTCTCAACTTGTCACATAATCATTTGAAAGGCAACATTCCAGGGCGGATCGGAGGCATGAAGTCTTTGGAATCACTTGATCTGTCAAACAACAATCTGTTCGGCAACATCCCTGAGAGCTTATCGGATTTAAATTTCTTAACTCATTTGAACTTGTCACACAACAAGTTGACTGGAGAGATCCCGAAAGGCCGTCAACTTCAAACTCTGGAAGATCCTTCGATCTACGAGGGGAACTCTGGTGTTTGTGGACCTCCGTTGGAGAAATGTCACGACGACAATGCATTAGATGTTCCGAATCTGGAAAATCATGCAGAAAACAGTGATGAAGACATAATCGATAAGATATGGCTTTATGGAATAATAACGAGTGGATTTGCAACAGGATTTTGGGGTGCGATTGGAGTTCTAGTGTTCAAACGAAGTTGGAGGTATGTCTATTTCAGATTTGCAGATGGGATCATAGCCAGAATGTTTGGAAGATATATTAATATGCAGTGATCATTCATGTCATGTCAGATTGTACTATTTAGTTTCCTCAGTTTCCTAAGAGTTTGTGTGTTTTTGTTTGATATGTAATCAAAACAATATTGTGTTGCGTGCTTGTACTTTCAGTGGTTGCTATATACCCCCTCCGTCCAAGGAGAAGCTTCCCATTGTCAACAAATAAGGAAAACTACTTTTCAATTATTATATTGTTAGTGTAGTGGTTGGAGTAACTTTTTGTGTGTTGTAATTGAATGAGTGGATAAAGATTGGGGACTACATATCCAAAAAAGAAATGGGATACTTTGTATTGGACTACGAAAAAGGAAAGTGAGGAGTTATTGACTGGATGGAAGGAGTAGTAATGAATAAGTGTTATCTATTACTTCCTCCATCCCATATTAAGATTCTCATTTTGCCATTTTGGGTGTCACATGTAAATCTTTCCGTTTCCAGGCGGAGCTGGTGGTGCATCGACGGGGCGTGGTGGTTCTGTGACGGGAGGAAGTTGAGCGAGGCAAGTGTTTGGTTCGTGATGTAGCTGGGCGTGGTGGTTATGAGTCAGTGGCGGCCGATTGGGGAGTGGGAGTGAGGGGTTTCGGTTTCGATAGGGAGGGTGGTGGTTCAGCAGAGTGGTGGAGGCGGCAAGTGAGGGGTTCAGATCTGGGAGGGAAGTTGGTGGTGGGAGATGACAGCGGCGGCCAGGGTTTAGAGAGGTGGAGGCGGCTAAGGTTGCGGTGAAGGTTAGGTGGCGGCTAGGGTTTCAGAGAGGTGGCGGCGGCTAGGGT
>JAYMSL010002584.1:0-13986 GCA_036897195.1 Plantago coronopus | reverse complement strand
AAGTATGTGTTTTTCATTGAAGTATCGTATGTGTATTGTAATTTAAAATTTCAAATGCCGTTGTACTATAACCGTTGTTTGATATAATCATTTAAAAAACCGTAGTATACTTTTATTTCAATACTATAACACCAAAACTATTATAAAAACTCTAATTCGTGTTTTTCATGACTCTACCACAGTGGCAGTTTTTTGTTGAAACAGGTTACGACTTTTGGTCACCCATATTGGATTGCCTTATTTGATTTGTTATCGAAGAACTTTAATTTTTATTTTTATTTCTCCAATCCCGTCGAGTATCGACGGGCCATTGGCTAGTTTATTATGTGAGATAGGATACAGACACGTTATTTATGGTATGTGATTGAGGATATTAAAAAAGTCATTTCATCAAATGATTCTGTTTACTTGACAAAAAGACGGTGATATGACCAAAAATATTGTGTACTTTATAAAAGAGAACGATAATTGATTTGAAAAGATATTATATATAGCTATTTGAACGTTAAAAGTTACAAATTTCAGATTTAACATGACATAAATGGGTTGATAACTACTCATATAAATAAAATGCACTTCTTATTCGGAAATTCATCTATAAGAAATTTGAAATTAAGTGTGTTTGGTTTGAAGTAGTCTTATATGGGTGATGTACTAGAAAATTTCTCATTGCACGCACGAGTAAGAACGAGGTGTGTGGTTTAGGACATGTGTTAAGGTTTGTGAGGTCCGCATATACCATCCAAGAGCACGAGAAGCTACCGAACATGTGTTGGCAATCCACTTGTAATCACACCGGTCTAAATGGTCAGGACTCGAGTCGTTACAAATGTACTATTTTCGTTTCGAACCAGAAGATTTGATATTGCGGGTGAGCCTATTGGGCTTGGTTCTGCAAGGCCCTTCCAGCTGCGTAATTAGTCCAAGCTCGGCTGTCTTGAATGAAAGACAATCAATACCTAGCCCAGAATTCACAACTCAGTAGGCCGCATAGAACGAAGGCCCAACGCACCTGTTACGGGTCTGCAAATTGGGCTTTTCCATTTCTGCACTTATAAATAACTCAATTAAATTCGATAATTATACATTCGAGACTTCAATAAAATCATGTTTATCTCTAACTAATGCTCCTCAACCAGACACAATCAGAAGGTCCAAGCGATCCGTATCAGTAGTAGAAATTCAAAGTCATCTATAAACATGGAAGTCGACATTCTTTTAATTCTTTGACACCCGTCACAACTCCTAACCACGTTCAAAAGTCAAAATTCAAGCTACATAAATAAGTCGATATCATTCGACCCTATTACCTCACTTTGGATCAAATGCTACTCTTACTTACCCAAGATATACCAACTTACCAAGGAGTACAGAACGTTAACAAAACAAAATCTATTATTAAGAATTTCGAACCCATCCATGTAATCAAGTGGGCATTCTTTCAAATCTTTAACACCCGTCTCAACTTTTAACCACGTCCAAAACCTCAAGCTCCGTAAACAACTTGATACCGTTCAATCCCATTACCTCACTTTGAATAAAATGCTACTCCTACTTACCCAAGATATACTTACCAACTTACCAAGGAGTTCAGAACTTTAACAAAACAGAATCTATTACTAAGAATTTCGAAGCCATCCTTGTAAACAAGTCGACATTCTTCCAAATCTTTAACACCCGTCACAACTCCTAACCACATTCAAAACTCAAGCTCCGTAAACAACTCGATACCGTTCTATCCTCACCGCGGATCGATAAAATGTTACTCCTCCTACTTACAGAAGAGATACCAACTCACCAAGGAGTAATTAAACAAACCAGAATATATAATTAAAAATTTCGAAGTTTTTTGTAAACAAGTCGACATTCTTTCAAATCTTTAACACCCGTCACAACTCCTAACCACATTCAAAACTCAACCTACGCAAACAACTCGATACCGTTCGATCCCATTACCTCACCATGGATCGATAAAATGTTACTCCTCCTACTTACAGAAGAGATACCAACTTTCCGAGAAGTACATTAAACAAACCAGAATCTATAATTAAGAATTTCGAAGTTTTTGTAAACAAGTCAACATTCTTTCAAATCTTTAACACCCGTCACAACTCCTAACCACGTTCAAACCTCAAGCTCCACAAACAAGTCGATACCGTTCGATCCTATTACCTCACCGTTGATCGATAAAATGTTACTCCTCCTACTTACAGAAGAGATACCAACTTACCGAGAAGTACATTAAACAAACCAGAATCTATAATTAAGACTTTCGAAGTTTTTGTAAACAAGTCGACATTCTTCTAAATCTTTAATACCCGTCACAACTCCTAACCACATTCAAAACTCAACCACATTCCTAATCCTAACCACAATCAAAACTCAAGCTACGCAAACGAGTTAAAGAAGAAAAAAAAGCTACGCAAACAAGTCGATACCGTTCGATCCTATTACCGCACCGCGGATCGATAAAATGTTACTCCTCCTACTAACAAAACAGATACCAACTTACCAAGCAGTATCAGCAGCAGTACAGCAAAATTCAAGTGACAAGTTCATTCACTGGTGTACAAAAGCAAGAATCCGTGGACTCTTGCTGTCTTTAGCCTCTTGTCCTGTACCTCTACACCTCTTAACAACTCCCAAATTCTCCTTCACTTCACTCAACCTCTCTATTCACTTGTTGCTTCATCAACAAAACTTCTCCAAATTCCCAAAACCCAAAAGAATAAATTACTACTGTTCTCTTTGACATCTCCAATCTGACTACTTATCTATCTTCATTCAATCACACTTCTTTTCAGTTTTCACTACTTTCCCATAAACCAACTCCTTTTGTCACTCTTCTCAAACTCTCCTCTACTTATTTACATCTCAATCACATCTCTTTTTCACCTTGTTTCAAGTTAAAAAAAGTCTTAGAAATGGGATGTGAGTTTCACCATTTGGCTCTTTCTTTACTTCTCCTACTGGTTTCAGTCTCATCCCAGATCAGATTCTTCAATGTTGAAGGTAAATTCTTCTACTTTTTACCATTAGTCCATCAAGTTTCTGCATTTTTTACTCAAGAGATCAAAACCCATGTTAAAGATTCAATCTGTTTGACGTTTCAGGTAGATTACTTCAAGAAATTACTGACAGTTCCAAGGTAAAAGTTCTTGTTTTTCATTCATTTGTGATCATACTTGAGCACAGTAAAATTTTAAGGCCTAATGAGCTATGGTACTAAGTCCGGTTTAGTTCACCTTAATTTCAGTTTAGTTCCATTCAGTTGAATTGAACATAGCCTAAACTGAACTGATTTTGTACGATGTTTGCTTGGTTTGGACAGGAAGTGGAGGAGGAGAAGACGATCCTGAGAGCTCTGATCGGGTCGAGGCCGCCCCGGTGCGAGCACAGATGCCAATCTTGCACACATTGTGAAGCAATTCAAGTGCCAACAAATCCACAAACTGGGAACAAGAACAAGAACAACTCAACTGGGAGCCAAGTTGTTAAAGCTGTTGAGTATGCAAGAATTGATGGACATTCTAACTACAAGCCAATGAGCTGGAAATGTAAATGTGGCAATCTCATTTTCAATCCTTAAAAACTCATCCCTTTTTGTCAATAAGTTTTGTACATTATTTTTGCTCAAGAAGGGATCAAGGTGTATGATTGATTGATCTCTTAGATGAGACGATTTATATATCGTGCAATCGATTAGATAGCTATTGCATTAACTACTCGAACTATAGGCTATATCGTTGTTACAATCGAAGGACTCTTAGACGTAGTATGTGTAACGCCTCCGAGACCTAAATCATTGTACTACTATTGTCATTTGATATAGTGAAAATCACTTCCATATGGTAGCTATTGCATTAACTATTCGACCTATGTCGTTACAACTAAGCGACTCCTCGACGTGGTATGTGTAACGGTTACGATACCGAAATTGTTGTACTACTATTTATTGTCATTTGATATAGTGAAAATCACTTCCATATGATAGCTATTGCATTAACTATTCTACCTATGTCGTTACAAGTTACAACTAAGGGACTCTTTCGCGTGGTATGTGTAACGGCTACGAGACCGAATTGTTGTACTACTATTATTGTCGTTTGGTATAGTGAAAATCACTTCCATTAACTACTCAAACTATATCATACTTACAATCTAGGGACTCTTAGACGTATGTGTAACGACTACGAGACTTGAGTTATTGTACAACTACCATTGTCATTTGATATAGAGAAAATCACTTCCATATGATTGCTTTGCTACACTTTCGAAGCGAACTATAGACGATATGATCTTCGACTCTTCGACCCTGGATGTCTGAGCTACATCGAAAGTGTACGCGTTCTTAACTCGATATAGAAACACATTTAGAATCATAACATCTTTAAAATTTCCCAATCTGGATGTGTAAAAGTATCATAAACAAGAATCTGTTATGATTAAGAAGATGCATTAAGTGCAGAAAATAAAGGAGAAAAGGAAAGAAAAAGTATGCTAGTATACAGTATACAGCTAGCTAGGTACAAATGTGATATTGTAGCAGAGATTCTGAAATGTACAGTTTTGTACAGCCAATAAATTCTAAGTACACTACAACACACGCATTAAATCTACACTTAACAAATCTGGCAGTAGTAAGTTAAATACAACCAGATTGAAGATTTGGTTTAACTGTAAATAGACAGATTTTGTTTCCTCTTCTGATCTTTCTTCCCATTACAACTGTCATTCGTTCATAAAATTCGAAACGCGTTCGATTAGTGGTCGCCGGTCGGTGTGTTACGTTACGACTTTACGACTTAACGACTTACGGTACATGTTATGGATAATGATTGGAGGAATGAAATGTTACTGACTTGGTTGAAGTGTAAATTTATGGATAGTTTTTAACTTTTAACCATGAGTTGTTGATGTTAGGTATGTCAAGTCTGATTCAAACAGAGATGAGAAATGAAAATGCAAATGTTGGCTTTAAATGTAATCGTCCGTATATGAAATGTGTTGCCTTTTGAATCCTATTTGACAAGTACAAATGATGCTAACTAGTCACAATGGATACTGAAGTATCATTGTCCCCACTCCAACATGTATATGTTCTATACATTACCCACCCCAAGTGTTTTTAAAATGAGATGTGTATAGGGTGTGGATAGATCCATAAATATCGGGTTGTTCGAAAACGTTCGAAAACGATGATTACATGAATCGGGTACGATCTAAATTGGGTGAATATGTTAAATAGTTGAATAGACGGTGATTCGACAGAGAAAAGATAAGACAGACGAGTCACATGATGCGCTCCGCGAGAATCCTGCACGGAGATATCACCACGATCAAAAGTGGGATGTTGGGGTATTACCATCCGAGATGATAATAAGCCAAGCCGCACTGATTCACACAAGGATGCATTAGCCTAGGTAGTGATGGGTTCTTCGTACACTAAGTTTCGAACAACAACGTCTAATAAAAAGTTTATAAGTATCACACATACCGTCATTAATGAGGTACCCATTCATTACTATAAAATTTGAAGAAGATTCTTCGGAGTCGTTAAGTTGACATCGGGTTACAAAGCGGTTAAAAGGGACTAACCACTTCCTTTATCATAGAAATACTCCGAAGAGGTTCACAAGTGTAGGAAGTGGCACTAATGCGCGAAGATAGAATAGACTTAGGATGGAAAGATTAAATGTTATTTAAATAGACCTAACGAGATGTTTAGTAGCAAGACTCCAATCTTAGTAAATATCGATATAAACCAGTATTGAATATTATATAAACCTGTATTAAAACATATTTGGTAGATGGTATAAGTCATATAAACCCATAATGAGGAATACATGATCTAAACTCATGATTTGTATTACTAGTTATATATGGGCCCGACATATAAACAAGTAATAGCCCGAAATTTAATACTCCCTCCGTCCGCTCAAACCAGCCCCATTTTGCCATTTTGGGCGTCCGCTCAACCCAGACCCGTTTCCAAAAATGGAAACTTTTTATTCATTTTAAATCAAACACTTCTACCCCACTTGTACTATATATCAATAAACTACAACAATTCAACCCCACTTATACTACTTTACTTTCCATTAATTACTCCACTATACCCCACTTGTACTATATACCAATAAACTATTACTCTCCTTAAATACTGTGCCGGAGTCAAAATGGGGCTAGTTTGAGCGGACGGACGGAGGGAGGGAGTACTATTCTTTGAAAGTATAAACTTTGATAAGTTGACATGCTAAAGGTCAAGCTCAAAGAAGACCACTACTCAAACCAATAAAGTTGGGCATTTTTTCAATACATCGATGAGCTTAAAAGTGTGCATGACGGGATATTGAAATGATAATTCAATAAAAGTCATTTAAACTTTTAAAAACTGAGATTCATTTTATGACAAAACTCGATCGATTGACCCGTCTTTCATTCATATATAAACACAGAGGCTGCTAGATACATACATTATACATACACATGTATAAAAAGATAAACATGATGACGATCTGGTTATCCTATCAACAGAAATAAATCTGTCTCGATGGGACATTTCATAAACCATTTCCCCTTTTACATTTATTCTTATCAAACAAATTAACAACTATCAATGACAACAAATTTAACTTCCCATATCTTGAACTTAAATTAAATTTCAGTTCAATTTCGTTCACATCAGTTCAATTCTGGTTTGATTAGTTTAAATTTAAATTTTCATTCAATTCAGTATAGTTCATAGATTTTTATATGAATGGAACGTATCTTATTTTTTCAACTCATAAAACAAGTCCTAACGGTCTACTCCCTCCGTTCCACAAAACAACATTACCCGTTAGGGTTGGCGCGCAGTTTAAGAAAATGAGTTAAAGTAACGAGTAAAAATGAAAAAGTAAGTAGGGTAGGTTACTTTTTTAGAATGTGTGGTGATAAAGAAGTGTATTGACGTCAAAGCGTTTGTAGCCGAGTGGTGGTTAGCTGAGACATTCCTGATCCGAGAGGTCATGGGTTCGATCCCCCCTGTGGGTGATATTTCCTCAATATTGAGGCTTGGAGAGTATTTCGTTAATTATCAGTTAGAAATATGTAAAAAAAACAATTGTAATTGTAATAGTATATCTCAAAAAAAAAGAAGTGTATTGATATTAAAATAATATTTTAGTGTGTGGGGTAGCTTCCTTATTTGATAATGGGTAAAGTTTTGTGGGACGTCCGGAAATGGAAAGTGGGTAACGTTTTGTGGGACGGAGGGCGTAGTTCATAGCAAGTCGAGATTTCAATCATTTATACCGGTATAGTTACTTCACAATTGATATATTGACCTCACAAACAAACATCTCAGTAAATCACCTATTCTAAATTGGTCCATTACAAACACGTTTAACTTTAAAGTACTTACGGATGAATTTTCGAGAACACAAAAAACACGTTATTGATATGAATAATGTTCGGAACTCATTTACAATTGGTAGAAGTTTAGACTGTTACATGTATATTAAGAACTTGAATTATGCTTAAATATGATTAGTTTCTTTATTGTTCTCCTACAATCCAAAGTGAAGAGAATGTCTTAAAGCCTGCATGAATACAGACAGGTACAAAGCTCAAGTACTTTCATGGAAAAGTGATTCTTATTCCCAAAGCCTTTTTTCCATTCCATCTCTGCAAAACTTCTTTGCTTGTGCAAATCACTCAACTACAAAACTGTACCTGTATTGCGTGCTCACATCTCATTTATCTCAATGACCAAGGACTATGCAAAAACTCAATCCACTATCTATCCAGTATCAGTATAACGATATCACATGTTTAGTTACAAACTGCTGCACGAGAGACCGTCTAAAGTCGAGTTCTTGGCACACCTCCTAATTCACAAGATCCGAACCTCTCATATGCACATAGTAGTAGTCCGTTTCACAGACGCAGAAATAGCAGGTAACGATAGGTGCCAAAGCGCGTCTATTTGAAGATATCCAACACACATGACTCAATAGTCATTACACAAAAAATCTGTAAAATTGAAGGACTAGAGACCTTGCAGTAGTTCATTCAAGTGTCCTATGGTATGTACTATGTTCCTTATCATGCTAGAGATATGTGAATCAAGGGCTTCAGGACAAACTGATTGAGTCCAGAAATAAGCACCTGGGAGATTGATGAGCCATTGTCAATAGAACAGAGTCACTATTGTATATGAATGTGGATCTATCAACATCCAGATTCACCTGAAAAATTGTGGCTGTGTTATGCTAAGTGTCTTCATCATATTCTATACAGTCTGTATTATAACATGTCTGATGCAGTTCCAAATACATGTACTGATGTACTACTTACATTATCATGTCCTTGAACTTCGGGCAACAATCATAGAACCTATCTCATGAAACAATACTTAGCTTGAGAATATATTTCCGGCTCTGCCATTCGTTTCCCGTTATCATGATTATCCACGCGCTACCATTATCGCACAAACGGGAGATCGATAGCTAAAAACCGGAAGTAAAAGTTTTAGCAAGATCCTCCATACAACCTTAAACATAAAGGCAAAATAGACTCAGCTAAACCCAAAGCCCTGAACCATTTTTTCAAGTCTTTGATATAGCACAATTCGTTTATTTCAACCTTAAGTCACAGTACAGCATAGCACAGCAGAGCGCATTAAGATGAAAGCTAGCTCCTCACTCATAAGTGCATTTTCGCGTAACTAAAGAAGACACTTGCACAAACAAAACAGACTACAGCACCTAACTAACCAATAGAGCTCCACTCATAAGTGTATTTTCGTGGAACTAAAGAAGCCAATTGCACAAACGAACTCAACTTTTAACAAACTACGGCACCTAACTAACACCAATAGCACATTAAACCCGATACCCTTCAGGAAGCTAATTGCCAGAAATTATGTAACCAAGAAAGAAATAAAAAAAAATACTATGGTGAAATCACCGCCCAAGTCGGATTCCTCGTCTTTTAAATTCACAATTTTCACAAAAAGAAGAAATGAAAAGATATATAAGTTGCAAGGAAAGATGAGAACTTGAAATACAACCAAAGTATTGCAATTCAAACTTTGCATATTGTCAACATATAATGTTGATTAGATTAAGAGCAGTGAAATAGCAAAAGTTTAAATACATTGAAAATATGAACTTTATTCATCAAACTTCATTTCCCCATGCACGTAAAAGAATTAGTGATGCTTTCTTTCGAACAGACCATCTGGACCTGCAACAATAAATTAAATGTTAGAGCTCGGAACAGATATTACACTCTTTTGACATACATACTGGACGACAGATTCCATCTTGAATATATGAATTATCGCTTTGTAGGCAGAATTTTGTCAATGCACATAACAACGATTCAGTTTAGCTTTCCAGTTTGTCTGCTTAATAATTTCTGGACAACAAACTCGAAATCTATCACTGGTATGTTCAGAATAATACTTTGGGTGACTACAGACACAAGTACTGAAAGAAAAAAAATCAACCTAAAATTGTGAAATATGTAGCTGAAAAATAACAACTAATAAACCCAAAAAAAAACAATGAAAGTTGTCTATATAAATATCTCTGAAAACAGGCATATCCGGAAGCTAAAGTACGACAATTTCCAAATCCAAGAAAAAGAATTGTATTGGAGTATTCAAAGTTTCAAACCATCTTGTATTCAGATGAGATTCAGGTAAAATCTGGAGCTCAAACTAGAACTAACGATTCTCTGAACTTAACACCTCTGACCCTTACCAACAGCTAGTTGAAGCAGCGGTGCTAATACTATCAACAACATCTTGCAGGCTTATCAACATACTCCAAACTCGATAAGCTAAACTTTCATTTGACAAAAATTACTGATATTGTTAACAGAATGTGAAACGGCAATGCACAAACAACATTATCTATGAAGTACCAAAACAGCTTCATATGTCAAGCTGAGTACTTCCAGCAAGTGTTTATCTACCTCATAATAGCAAACAAGCAGCATAAGTTTGGCCTTCTTGTTCTTGAAAAGAATTCCTTAACAGTTTTACTCAATTACACTACAATCATGACCAAAAAGCTAGGTTCTCCCAGTACAAAGACAATTCATAATTTGCCAAGATAGCATCACCGTCAAGCTTACAGACCTAATTTCAAAACTCATGCTTTGTAAAGGCATGTAAAAATGCACAACAAGAAATAGTAAACAAGCAGTAGAGAAATCTCAGAATACTAGCAAACTTACCCCATGGAAACTCCTTGTTACGGATGTGCAAGAACGGGTATGCCTGAACAGAAAAATAAAACAACCTCCATTAGAACCACTAACTACATACAATACGCACATAACCAACATCTAAAACGAAAAGGAGAACAAAGTGCTCACAGGTGGCTCCTCAGAATGGTGATGACCCTTTGAGAGGCAATAGACGGCTAGAGCAGTGCATGATGCTGCTCCAAGATAAGTTATCTTCTCCCACTTGGCAGCCTCAGCTGAATTCAACAACATGACCAAAATACAAACATAATCAACATGATTTTCCATCTATTATCAAAGCAATCATATCAAATTTTCTACAGACCATATGGATTGAAGCTTTCCTGAACATATCTCGAATAGGAGACTCTAATCTATCGAATATGCGATGCCTAATTGCAATCTACTTAGCTTCAATCGTTTAAAATCATATCGAATCAATCTACTTAGCTTCAATCGTAATAATCACATTTAATAAATTCAAATAATTTCGACGGCCGGAAAAACTCAATGGTTAATTAGGTTAAAATACAGAAAATAAGATCGTACCAGCTTCTTCGAGGGGAGACGATCCAGAGGAAAATGATCGGTTGGAAGCTGGGGCGGCGCGTGGGGCACGAAGGGCGGAGCGGAGGCCAGATCTGACAATCGTCGACGCCATTTTCGCGAGCTTTTTCGAGGTTTTCTGATTTCTGTGTGCTTCTATGCGGTGTTGATTTTGTCTACTGAATTTTTAGCTGAAATTGATGTATTCGACTAACACGATTTCTAGAACAAAGCACGAGTCTAGCACCGGCCCAGTAATTGTGCTGAAGTCCAATCCATTATATAGACCACTATAGGCCCAACATACATTTTTACAAAGCAATCGGACCTTGTAAATGTGAGCACCGAAACGAGATGAATAATGGTTTTTCATTTACTACTGGTATATCAAATCTTCAATTTAATCGTTAGATGAAAAGTTATCAACGTAGAAGCACTTTGTTTGCCATTACAAAAGCAAAAATATGAATTCAAGCGATATTGCAAATATCAGTTACAAATCTGGTAAGTCTCCATTCCGGCATTCCGCCACTATAAATAAGTCCCAAGAGTAGTGTGAAAACACATACAGATGCCAAAGAAACACACACACATATACCGATATACGACATAACGAGACCTTTCTCTTCTTCTCTCTATTATTCTTCCTCCATAAGTCCATATCCATCTGCATAACCAAGGCATTCAATATCATTTCACCGGAAATTTGCTAGCTTCCATAGCTAGTCGTTTCAATCCTTCGTTCTACTCTACGAGGCAAACGCTGGACATCCCAAACACTATATATGAGAGGGTATATTTTGCTTTAAAGAAACTGTTCGAACATATTTGATGATGTCGCTTAAAGGTGATTTAACTATCTAAATTATGTTTATGTCCGGATATTTCTTATTTATCTAACAATAACCAATGATGGTATTTTCCAAAAAAGAAATGTAAGAGCTTGTAGATAGCCCTTAAGATACAAGTGTCTTAGATTCATGGATAACAACTAGAGGTCAAAACACACAACTAAGCAATAGCACAGTTTATTCAAGCATGGTTTCCAACCATGATTTTCCAGATTGAGCATTTTTGCCGACCATGATTCTCCAACTTTGGACTATACTGCCCAAACTTGCCATCTGGCCAATATTAAGACGTTCGATTCGAGTCTTGAGAGACAAATTTATATACACTTAATAATTTTTACTTTATAATTATTTGTCGTTTAAAAAAAAGGAGATGATCCGGAGCTCTAATCTCACATAAGCACACTTTATGAGCTAATGAATCTGTACAGAAATAGTACGAAACAAGTAGGCGGCTAGAAAAAATAGATTTCCGAAAGAATAAACATAGAATTTACTTTCACTGATACACTGTCAAAATTTATAGCTAAAATATGGGTTAACATATAGCTATGTGTTTGTTTTGGTTAAATGTTTAACTTCTAATCTAGCTTTGAAATGGCACAAGGGAGAGCCCCATCAAACTCCTCAATGTAGTTGTAGATTGTTCAAAACTTGTAGATTTATAATCATCATCCAAGCAAGGCTCTTCCTCGAAACGTGAATCGTCTGTAAACCCGAACGACTCTACAACATCTTTCGTGCTCCAACCTGCACGTAACAATCTAATTGAAAGTAACTTCACTCGCTTCCTAACACACTCCTTATCGAGTGGAGGCTCGTCTAAACTAGTATCAGGTGCCACTTTGTGGCATTCGTCCAACATCATCATTTCCTTCACGTCATCCTCCTTCCACCCTCCATCACGCAACGTCCACAATACTTCCTCCAAGCACCCACCCAAAACTCCACTCCACCATCTCCCGTGAGTCGGCTCATTTCCACCACTCTCCACCCTATACCCGCCATGTTTCGCCAACTGCGTCCAATACCTAATGTCACGCGCCTCCTTGGCAGCCCAAGCCGGAGGAGCAAGCACATGATTTCCCTCCTCTATCCCCGAATTCAAAACATCCACTCCACTATCACGAAACACAACTCCACTTTCACGAAACACATCGCGTTGAAAAAACCCCGAAATATCAAAACTCCAAACACTCACATCACCACCACACACATAGAAAACCGGATTCCCCGCCAAAACCGGCTCAACCGGGATATAAAAATTCCTATAAACCGGAACCAGAACCGGCGCCCGTTTCAAAACCCCACTAGCCAATTCCACAGCCCGATCGACATCCTTCGGCCTCTCACCCCAATCCTCCACCCAAAACCCAGCCCTCGAAACCTCCTTACAAATCCCCAACACCGGCAAATTAATCAAAATCTCCAGCTGCTGCCTCGACGCCGATCTCCAATTCGGAAACCCCGGCCCGACCGGCAGCCCTTCTTGCAGCACGGCCCGAAGATCCGGCGGGAACTCGAACTCGAAACACCTCTCCAAATACGAAAACTCCTCTTCCGAGAGCCCGATTTCCACCGGGATATTCGAGTCTTGTAGATGTAGAATCACATTCTTGGCATAGGCTGCATAAGAAAAGCAAACCCTCGAAAGATGCTTTGCATGGGAGAATCTTGATGGCTCCACTATCGTCGTTTTCGCCATGGATGACTATTAGTGCAAACTGCAAATGATCTCCAAGCTTTTTATGAATAAATTTCAAGAAAGTGAAGTATAATAAATGTGGGCGGATTTTGTAAATAAAAATGGATAGATGCAAACATATTTAGTTAAGATTTTGCAGAAATTTAAGGATAGAGACGACATATTTGGAGAAGAAAAAGGACATTTTGACTTGGTCGGTTGATTTATTAAAAGTGGTTAAGTCTTTGTGAGTATCGATTCGAAAGTTACGTGAAGAAAAATTGATGTTTGGAAGTGGAATTTTTAGTTAATTTTTGTTAAATTTTAGAGAAAAATGAGATCAATGTCATATTCAAGGTTTGAATATTTTGTTTTGCTCTCTTTGCCTGTTTTGACTGGTTTAATCTTTCATGTGTCGTTTGTTGTACGGCTGGAGATTTTTCATGGGAAAGAAAGATGATGAGATTATGTCAAACTAGATATGTTATAAAACGTGTTAAAGAAAAGGTTGTTATGTATATTCTATTTAGGTAATTTAGAAAATTAGATTGTTACCAAAATCTTGTTTCTAAAGTGTTACCCTTGGTTGGCATAGAATTTCTTCATTATCCATTATCCATCTTGTTACTTCGCAACTTGTATTGATTCATGTCTCGGTTACGC
>JAYMSL010002583.1:0-13986 GCA_036897195.1 Plantago coronopus | reverse complement strand
TTGAATCCTCGAAAATACACTGCTGGCGGGAAGGCTCCACCCCGCGATCCATTGAGTGTGAGGCTGTGAGCGCAGTCCAGTTGCCTGGCCCAAGTCCGTTGGGCCATGAAGAAAGTACGTGGCCCATCAAAGTTATTGACCGTGCAGTGATACACCTAGTTCGCAGCGCGGTCCATCAGAAAATGCCCAGAACGAATCCTTCTTGGATTCGGTGTTTTTTTGTTGTTGTTGTTATTTATACCTGTTTTCATACTATTATACACATTAATTTAGAGACAACACTAGTGTTCAACAATTAGCATTGATCTCTATATTTTTTGTGCTTTGTTAGAGTTCGGTTTGTGGATTCCAACATTCGCTTTCAATACATACATCTTTCAAATTTCATCCAAGACTAAGTTTAACCCTAATATCTAGGTATTATCTCTTCCTTGTTGTTTTGATTCCTTTAATCTTTTGCTTGCATATTTATTTTGGTTAGCACTAATAGTGACAATACGTGCACAATGAGTAGCTAAGCAATTGATGAATGTATAGGTATATCAACCACGCCTATGTAAATTGTCAGAACAATAGCACTAGGTTTTACGACAATGCGTTGATGATGAGGTTTACGTTTACTGCATGTTGCATTGCCTCATGGCTTTCAGACACATCATTCTAAACTTAGTAGCATGACAACCTACTTGTTATTCCAGCTAAAACATCTATATGCGCTTACCAGGGGCGGAGCCAGGATGAGAATTAACATGTGGCTAATTAGTAAAAATATGCAAAATAATCACTGGAAAGGCTCAAACCCAAGAACACATGTGGAGTAGCAACTAAGGCTTCTAACCACTGGACCAAACTAATTTCATTGATATATTAGTACTATTATACTACTTATTCAGGATCTAGGTGTGGCTAAAGACACACCTAGGTCCTGAATAGCTCTGCCCCTGGCGCTTACCCCAAAATCTTTGGTGATAACTTACACCAATGTCTTTTGTCAAAAAGTGCTTACTTGTTTACCTAAAAAAAACTAAAACATTTGGTTGATTGATCCCGCGCCACTGTAGTTTGTCTCCCTACTAGTAAAGTATCGTTCAAATAGTTTTCATCTTTAATTCTAGTCCTCGTAATTGCATGTTTTTATTGTTAGTTTACAAAATAGACAAAAACCATTTTCTAATTTCGCATTCACTTAGTCACTAGAATTTACTTCTGTATAAGCAAAGCTTGGTTGGATCACGACCTCTGGGATCAATTTATCAGTAGCTATAATTTAGAATTTGTAATTCGCTAATCCGGCTTTTATAAATTTAAAACTTTAATTTGACACATCACAACCAATCTTGTCTCGTTTTGCATATTTCATTCCACAAATTTCATTCATCTTGTTTCAAAAAAGTCCATTTTGTACCGATAAATGAGAAGAGAAGACAATACATTCCAGATAGTGACCATGATGAAGAGAAATTTGAGGCTACAGATGAATAAGAAGACATAGACTCTACTGAAACATGTAAAGGTTCTAGTAAGTTCTAACAACAATCAACAAGATGATGATGATAAAAGACCTCTTAAGAGAAAAGGTAGGGGTGTTGAAACCACTCAAAGAAGAGGTACTGAGACCTCAGAAAGGCAGATCATCCCCATCTATGTTGAAAAGCCTATCTCAGCAAGAACCTTGGCTGCAAAAACTTCTTATGGGAGAACAAAAGCCTACTACTATCCTAGTCAGACACAAAAACTAGACCCTCTATGAAATAAGGAAACTAAAGATCCAGAAGAGAACAAAGGGGAAAACAACTCCAGAATCCAGAATTAGCCTTGTTCATTTGCATTGCTTTGTAGTACTATGACATTACGTCGAAGAATGAGAATGTCGTAACATCTTAATGTTTTGTTCCTCCGTTTTGTGGAACAATTCCCCATTGCATTTGGTGTTCACAGTCAGGGAGTGGAGTAAGAGGCGGTTTACTTGCAGAACGAATGCGAAATTACCCAGAAGCCGGCTTCAAAAAAGCCATCCTGACTGAAGAGTGAGATTGTGCAACCAATGGTACATGACAGGTTCGATGTTGGTCCGAAAGGAAAATGACACGTTCTGATCGATTTTCTATATAACCAGTGGTCTAGACTTGCCTATGTTGAGTAGATAGTATTAACAAAATGCAGTCAACCGAACTGTAATTCGCCGAAGTTTTAAATATGAAAGAACAAAAGACAGAACGAAACAAACATGTTCACCACTGGAAAAGAGTTCCGACCAGATGGATCATGATGAAGTTAACAAAAAAGGGAGGAATACATACTTCCTGTGGTCTGCTTGCCACTGGCTCATATGTATTACCAATCCAGAACCGAAAATGTTAATCTGACCCAGAAGCATATTCAACTTGTCTCCAAATAAATTTGGACGGTGGTCGGGTGTTTAAATCTGCATGTACACAGAACAGGGTTCAAGAGAAGATCATAAGATTCTGTGTTTCATTCAAGTTGAAGAGCATGTGTCCAGGTGACTTTTGTAAGTCTCGAGCTCATCAAGGACTTCATCTCTAGGTCGGTAAATCAGGTCCATAATGCGCCAAATCTGCACATGAACAAATGATTCAGTATTAAAATAAAAACCAAGTGTATTTTCCAGTTGGATAACATATTCCTAAGACAACAGTATGAAGCCACATAATAATGCCTGGACGCCCTTTAGAGAAGCAAGAAATGTAACTTAAGAGATGGTATCCTTGATTTTTGACCCGTTTTATTCAATTCCTGTGTTTACATATGCATCCTCGACATCTTTCAAAATTGTAAATCATACAAAATACTTAAATTACCCAAAAACATAAGGCCAGCAGAAAAAAAGCTACAGGACAGATTAAGAGAAAAAGCATCTCACACGGTTCCAATTTACAAAACGGTGTTTCTAATGAGGTTTTATAGTTCAGTCACCAAGCATATATTAGGAAAAGAGCTGATTTTTACCTGTAGTGTCCCCCCACCACCAGTCTTCTCTCCATCTTCAGACACACTAACAATTGTCCATGGATCAGATGCATTCCAATGGAAATCCACAACCTTATCCCTGAAGTGTCATATAGAGCAGCAATTTCTTGAATGAGAATAAATGTGGAAATATGTCATTCTGTATCGAAGTCATTGCAAATTTGCAATCCAAATCAAAATGAATCCTGAACGCACCTATGACCAGCATGTTTGAAAAATAAACCTGGCGCGCTTCTTGCATTACCATTGCCACAACTATCATCCACCTGGCCAATCTGAATAATCGAGAAATATTACATTATATTTAAACATAGGTCTTCAAATAAGAAGTGGTAAAATTCTACAAATACATGTTCAACTTCATATTGAGTATGTAAAGTATATACTATATTAATAAGAACTTTTCCACAAGTTCCTCTGAAGTCTGAACTCATGGTCTGCAATTGACTTGGAACTCACCAATGAATCTTATCGGAATTTCTCTACCATTTGATGTATTAGAAACAGATAAAGCATAAAATGTAGTAGTATTTACGATTTCACATCTGTAATATCTCTTAGTTCACCATTTAAATTAAATCCTTTCGCAGAATACATTACTTTCTAGCTCTTCCAACATCTAGATTCTCATTGCTTCAGATAATTAATTCTAAACCATATCAAATCCAGCTGATGTACAAATCTCAAAACCAATGTACCAATGACACAAAATCTGAAAATGACACCCCAAAAATCAATCAGTTTGTGACTTCACCTTCTCATGATCCCAGATGTTTAATAAACCATCCTCTGCAGAACTGCCAAATACTGAAGCCCTATCTGGTGACCACTGCAAACGAGATACGTCTACGGATTATTAACATGTGAAAGAACATGGTCTGAGATGAAGCATAAGGGAAATCTGTCATATGGTATTTTACCTGGACACAAAGGACAGCTGCAGTATGGTCTTCAAATATGTGAACGGGGGATCCAACTCCTCCAGATGTAAGATTCCGGCGGTCATACATGCGAATAGTATTATCCGCAGATCTGGAGACGACAGTTTTTCTTTAATTCCCATATACACACAATATTAAGAGTACCAAAGTTCACGAGTCTCGAAATGTTGTCTTTCTCCAGTTTATAGCTGATTTGTTTATCTAAAGAAATTTAATTTCTAACATGTGTAATAGATGAGGATTCCAATCAACATACCCCGTCAAAATTAGATTTACATCATGCGGATTCCAATCAACACAGTGAAGATCAGCATTGTGAGCTTTCTCAACCTGAGAAATCACACAAAATAGATGAGGCAAATCGGGAAATATAACTGAAGAAAAACGAAAACCATGCCGACAGGTGATGACCAAGGAACTAATTATGTATCTAGTACACATTGATGCAACACATTTGTGCATTGAGACAGAATAAATAAAAAGAGTGGATTAGATTAAAACTACTATTCACCTGCGATAAAGCATCACTCCGTGGAATAAACCAAAAAAAAAAAAACGTAAGCCTAGTGACGGAAATGAGTTGGATTTCCTTTTGAAAATACTTCGGATGCCTGCAGATGTCATTTCAATGTGGCAATTGCCAAAAAAGGCTCATTTTCCTCTTTGTTTGATCCAATACTCGATAGCCCAGCACCCCCCACCCCCCAATCTTGATAACTTGAATGAAACCAAGCAACACCTTGAAAAGTAGCTTACTTTTTATATGAATTTCCTAAATTTATCATAAAGAAAAGTCATCATAGACACATAATATAACTCGAGCATTGCAATATCAAATTGATGCAGTAAATAAATAGCAAGCCAGAAATTAACCTTAACGGCAGGAGAAGACCCAGATCTTGCGTCCCATAGTATAAGGCATGAATCATCACCAACACTACAGAATTCTTGTGAACTACATCACAATTTACGAGTAAAGGTGAAAACTTAACAGAAAAACTTCAAAATTTCAGGGAAAAAATCTTTCAGAAGATGGGGTCAATATATATACATATGCAAATTCGCGTCTAACTTCTGAGAAACAGATAGGCTGCACAATGTGTACTTCAGCTGTTCAGCATAAAGATACTCTTAGACTAAATTTTTACCTCGATGGGTTGAACTGAACATCTTCAACAGTATCGTCGTGCCCGTAGAATATCCCGCGAGCTTGAACGGTCTTACCTTCTGAAGATTTACCATTTCTAATATCCCCTTTCAATCCTGGAGACTTTTGAGCTCCCTGATCAGCAGCCAAAGAAGAAATGTGATCCTGGATGCTCCACAGAACCACAGACTTGTCTTTCCCTGCCAAAACTTTCATTATCAACAGCTTGCTGATGTAGTAACCACATAACAGCAAGAAGCAAAAGGCAGTCGAAAATAATATGCAAAAACCAAGAATGATTCTCAAAGACCACATGAGAGACTCATCAAGTACTCTGAACAACATATATCTTCGAAGTATCTATGGTGCAATGTATAGAATGATTCTGTCTAGGTACAATCTACGAGGACCAATAAGGCAATAACGATAACTTTCTCGACTGCAGAAGTCTAAATTTGGCTCTATAACACGCTTGCAGGCCTGAGGAACGAGAGAAAGTACTCCTCAGTCCGTTTAGAGGATACTTTGTATGTGAGTAATGTCAAAGTATGAGTAATGGGAGATTGTTACACAAGCAACAGCTGTGTTTCCTTCCATTTTAATTATCTCATGTATAGTATTTTCTGCCTGGGTATGGTGTGGTTTTCCTCTTGTTCTTAAGGATTAGATTCTTCTTCCTGCCTTGTGTGCCTTGGTAGTTGGTACTAGGCTTTTAGCTCCATTGAGGTCCACTGGACTCATAGTTTCCTAACCTGGAACTTGATGTGTAACTGTGCTTTTGATAACTAGTAAGGTACGGGGTTGGGAACAAGAATTTTAGAAGTTTGCTGTTCATTTTCAGGTCTTTGTTTCTTTTGTGTGTGTGTGTTGTTTTAACTTCAAGGCGATTTGTTCTTTCTAATAAAAGGTTAACTTCCTCCAAAACAAAAAACAAAAATATTGTATGAAATACTAACATATTGTGCCATTGATTACCAATACACAATTTTAAATTTTGCCACATTTTCAGATGAAGGAAATGAATCACACAATTTACTTGCAATGAATCTTGGAACAGAGAAGTAACAAGATTACTAAAACCAGATCAAGTAGTAATCTAGCCACACTTCGATTCTGTTGCACGAGTAGTGCATGCAAGCTATCTACATCTTGCTTATCTATCTTATTTTCATGAGCAGTTAATAGTTTAGATCTGCATTAACTCATATTCAGCTGGCATGATAAACATAATTCTTCAGGGAGAAAAGGATGGGCTTGGTTTGTTCCTGTCTAACAGCTGTATAGAGTAAAGTTGAGCCTTTTAATAAACATCAACTGCTAGCTTTTGGTTGATGCGCATGAGTTATCAATTAACCCTTTTTTTTTCATGGCCAACTTGTGTATCTTCAAACCCATTGTCTAGATTGTTGAACTGGCTACTGTTGGTGTACTTTTAAGGTTTTGGGGACTCCCATTTTTCTAAAACGTAGATAGGCTTGTTATGTATCTTTCAACTTGTTTGCACTATTAATGTATTTTTTATTAAACAAAAAGAAAATGCTGTCCAAGATATAGCAGACACAAATATCGTAAGGAGATCATCTGATCTGACCTCCAGAGAGTACATAGGGCTCCGTGGGGCACATCGCAAGTGCAAATTCAGCATTATCCTTATGGCCAGTCAGTACCTGCAGGGTGAAATTCATGAAGATACTGAACTTCGTTCTCCAAAATGTATCACCGAACAGTGACCAAGGAGAAAACCATTGAAGTTTAGGTGCCAAATAGAGAGCACAGCAGCTTAGCATTAAAAAATCTTTTTACCAATAATGCTTCCGAATACAGTTGACTAGTCAACAATATGAAAGGGTCAAAAGTCAAAACAAGTCATGTGCCATGAGGCTGAAGACTATTACTTAATTCATAAAAAGCAGGTCAGTTTTTCAAGAGATACCAGATCAGGGCGAGACGGTGCAGCGCCTAAAGTACATTGGCGATTAGGTTGACTGTCAACATCCCAAATGAGGACCTGCAAGTTCAGGAAAAAAATTAGAAAACAAAACGTGAAAGTGCAGTGTTAACTGAGATGTTCTTTAACACCGAAGCTAACATCGGCAAACTACACTTGTATCCTTGTGCTATTTATGGAAGCTTTGCCTTCAGTCACTAACTACTGATATTTGTACATATAGTGGTGTGTTTAGATATTAACACAGGTTGCACAGTTGTGGTTACGGCATTGGAGAAGGAGTCGACATGATTTCATTATATCTACATGATTATTACAAAGTCTTGTGAAGACGGTCTTTCCTTAAGTTAAGGAAAGACCTATTTAATTACTTTACTTATAAATTGCAATTAACTACTGATCATGTATATTTAAAACTGATAAATAACATTTAATTACTGATATATTCAATCAAACATCATATATACCATATTTCAACAACTGATAATTTGATTTTAGTCATTGATAAATTGATTTTAACTACTTATACAACACATCATACAAAATTGCAATGTTTATTCATATGAGAGTATTAGTGAGTCGAGCTAGAAACTCAAGATTAGTTTATTTTACATAGCTTGTTATTTGTCCTGCTTTGCGAAGTCTTTATCCTGCTAGGTTGTCGAGATTACTTGTGATCAAGTCAAGTCCAGGAGGCTTACATAGTTGGTTCTGTCTATTACTAAGCTTTTTAGTTTAAGCTTTCATGTAGAAAGATAATAACGTGGTTTTTGTTAATATGCATATATTTTTGTCAGTGGGACCTAGGGAATTCATATTAATATCCTTTTTGCTAATTATGATTATAAACCAAGAAGAAAACAGAACAGACTGGGGGAATAAGAAACAAGTAACAAATATGCTTACATCAGGACTATCAGTGTGGGTGGCCACAATGTTGCTGTTCTGCGGCAGTTCCCTGATCCGATTCACCTGAATGGCGCAAGTGCATGTTTAAGGACAGTGCATTGGATCCTATTTTATTTATTCTTTTAGTTGGGTTTGGCAGGGGTGGGGGATTCATTCTCAATAAAGTTCCATTTCTTGATTACTATTCCAGGATAGAGCAAATTCCTTCATATTACAACTGTACTAAATCAGGTGAAAGATACCTCGCCAGGATGTAAGATCGTCTTGTGCTTCTTTACAAAAGGAGAACGAGATTCCTCGTTAAACTGAAACATTGGCAAGCACAATGCAGATGAGAAAATATTGAGGCAAAAATCAAAAGGTCTTGGGAAAAACATATAAAAGCAAACAAGATATGCATGCAAACATAACATCATGTTGAGGAATCTGCATAAACATGACGACATCATCTAAAAATTGAAAGCATGCCAGGTCACCTGTGATATGTGCTCCGCTGCTGCAACTCTGGATTTTACAACTTCAACATTTGCTATCACGAGTGTATTTGGAACACTACCATCAGTCTACATTTAGAATCAGGAAACCAGGAGAAAATTAGAGAAAATGAAATTCTGGAACAACCATTGAAATGGATAAAGACATCTATTGCTGTGGTGGCAAAATAGCCACCCACTAAAAACATCTAATGATCATATGAAAAAAATACCAAAATAGAGTACACATTATGAACACCCACTTCTTACGGTAGATTTCTACTTTTTTTTTAATTTATTTCTATCAGACAAAATGAAATTATGAAAATATATTGGGAAACCTGTGTTTGCTACTACCATAAAAGAGGATGTACGTGTACATTTGCCAAAACTTTAACCAGAGGAATGAAACTCTAGCAGTACCACTAAGTGCATATAATACAACTTTAAACGATTAATCCCATGTGTCAAATTATCAACGGGTTGCTTTTCCCAAATCTCTCACAAGTCTACGCTCGGTCAGAGAACATAGGTTGAGAAGAGACAGGAATGACAACTCATACAGTAAGTATAGATACTGAATATTACTTTGACAATTAACAAACTATTTCAAAAGATATCCTTTTAAATAGTTAAAAGTCTTAAAGCATAAAATGAAAAACCAGTACAAGAAATTAATCATGTGATACACCTAATGTTGCATGCTTTTTAGAAGCCTGGGTGGCATTCCGTGTTTTAATCTTATTAAGAACTCATTAACTACCTGTTCCTTCATTATAGATTGGCTTGGCTGCTACGGGATTCTGTTTTCGGGATATGTAATTTGTCTCGGACAATGCCAGTAAATTGGAGAATAAGCTCAGGGCATGGAGGACGGAATTTATGAATATTTAAATAACGATAAAAAGACTCTGAAATCTTAATCCCAGTTGTGTGGCTTAGAGCATCTGGATGGAGAAAACACCCAGAGGTGTTTCAAGGATGTTCTAACCCAAACTGAAAGTTTGTAGAGTTTCTTTGGGTTATTACTCTGCACGTCTGCTGATTCAATGGGGGTAGCTGCTAACCCATTACGTGATAGGCTTAGTCTAGACTCCTGTTAGTCTGATTTACTCTATTACACTCACTGTATTTTTTTGCTAAATAAATAACTTCATCTTATCTTCAAACTATATCATGACACAAGCTCGAAATATATGATACATACTTACTACAGATTAAAATATTCATAAGAGAGTATTAGTGTTAACTTCCTTACTGAAAAAAAGACCAACTCCTAATAGATATGTAAGACAATAAGATTCTTGCCTGTTCAGAGAGGTACAAGCGCTGACGATTCTTGTAAGTAGCAGTTTCAATTTGAGGTCCCCAACTGAAAAGGCCACCAAATGCAACTATCACATATACATAACATGAATATCAATTGAAAACGAATCTGTTTCTATCTTTCGTCTCAACACTGTCCCAGCTATGTAAACAATTCAATAGCTACATAAAGACCAGCTATTTGTGGCACGTTTAGAGAAGTGTCTAATTAAAAATAGAAAACGCAGGAGATAGGCCAAGACTCTATGAAGTCAAAATTTGTCAAGTCTATGCATATTTCTCACTTCCTCTGAGCAACTCCATGATCAAAGACATCTCATAAGAAAAATATTGAAAATCCATACATCTTCTCCTTTGTCAGATCTACAACATCTAAGATCCAACAAGCCATGATAGAAATTCTTCTTTTGCATAATGAAAACTTCAATTTAACTGCATCATGGTTCAGAGGTGAAAAGGAAAGAAGACCAAATGAAACGGACATCAAAAATTTTTAGCTACATACACAAAAAAAAAATGCATCAGATCTAATCAAGAAAATCAAAGAATCACCGGCAACAAAGCGAGTCCCATTCGCCACAGTGGTTAGTAAACCAGTCATACAAAACTGGAATCGTTGCCATCCATAACTGATACCTCGACAACGACTCCGCCTTTGATTTTTCACTCCTTCCCTGACCTCTCGGCCTTGCTCCTCCCGACTTCTTGATGTTTTTACCTTTTGTGTCTTTGCCGGCCATTCTCTCCTCTCGAAAATCACCAATTTACACTCGCTATGTTGTTTTGTCTTCCTATACCTTTCCCTCTTTTCAATTTTATTTTCTCACGCCTCAGAAGTCTTTATTAACAAAATCCAACCCGCCAGACCAGTTATACCAATATAATGCATCTTGACCAGATCGGTTCACTCAGTGGTCCAACCGGATCAACCAAAGGATCCATCACGCTTACCCCAACTGAGCCAGTAATCAGTAACCTATCCGGTTCAGTCTCAAGTTTGGAACCTTTCACACTGCTTCTAAGATATATTTTAGCCACACCCTCCGCTTGCACCGAAATTTAATACGCTTCTATTATTGGTTCACGTACACTAACCCACTTTATTTAGAATTAAAAGACGCATTTTACTGGTACAGCTGGTCTGACGGGTTGGATTTTGTTAATAAACACTGCTAAGACGTGAGAAAATAAAATTGAAAAGAGGGGAAGGTACAGGAAGACAGAACAACATAGTGAGAGTAAATTAGTGTTTTCCGAGAGGAGAGAAGGGCCGGCAAAGACACGAAAGGTAAAAACATCAAGAAGTCGGGAGGAGCAGGGCCGAGAGGTCAGGGAAGGAGTGAAAAATCCAAGGCGGAGTCGTTGTCGAGGTGCCAGTTATGGATGGCAATGCTTCCAGATTTTTATGACTGGTTTACCAACCACTGTGGCGAATGGGACTCCCTTTGTTGCCGGTGATTCTTTGATTTTCTTGATTAGATCTGATGCATTTTTTGTGTATGTAGCTAAAAAAAAACTGATGACCGTTACATTTGGTCTTCTTTCCTTTTCAGTTTTCACCTCTAAGCCATGATGCAGTTAAATTAAAGTTTTCATTATGCAAAATAAGAATTTCTACCAATTAGACTGAGATGGAACAAAAAATAGAAAAGGTAACATGCAAATAATATAAACATGAATCAAATGGTTAAATGACTCGCACTTCACAGACCATATATGTAGTGAACAAAGAAAAGGTAGCACGCAAAGCACCTGAGTAATATCATCAACAAAATATGTGCTGCCGTCGAGTCATTTGCAATCAAAGATCATATGGAAACAAACTACTAATAATTTTGGGGTTTGTATTGTACTCTTACTATTTAAAGTCTTCAGCAAGGTTTGATCCCCCCAAAGCATGTGAACAATGATATAGGATAGATACTATGGTTGTCTAGATACTAGATTTATCCAACAGTGAAACATCCTCCTCTGCGTGGGGGAATTAATCTTTGCAATTCCCATCTCATGAAAGAAAAACCCCATATATCTCGGCTCATAGGATAGCTCTTAGATATGTAGCCCATATACTAACTCTCATCTCAAAATATATAGAACAGAATAAACAAACAAATAAAGAAAAAGGAAGTTTGGCGTTTGATCTATTTGTATCAACAATCAATCTGACATAGCCTGCTCTTGTCATTTTGAATATGCTAGCTCACTTATAATGCACATCCTTGAATTCAATCCGTTGTTCTCAACAAATGCATTTATAGGAATAAAAAACTGAACAATCACAGATACAAAAGCAACGAATAAATTAAATGCCAACCTATGATAATAGATGTAGCACGTCTCCCTAATACATCAAAGCCTACATGAATGCAAACAACAGATACAGCACGAAAGAAATGGTAATGTACTAAAACAAATTTCGCAATGCTTATACTTCAATATCACCTAAACAAAGAAAGTGGTAAACCAAAGGTAACAGGCGCAGGCAAACACCACCTTGTGATATTTTGACGATTTTGGTGTTGGATATTTCCTGGAAATGAAATCATTCCAACAACAACATCAACAACAACCACCGGCTAATGAATTACAGAACATCAGTCATCAAACTTCCAACGACAAACACAGCATTCATAATCAAACCACAGAGCAACAAAAATAACTTGCCTCCTAAATTTTAAATGAACACCAATTAAAACAAACAAAAAAGGAAAGTAAAAATGAAAACCCTAGAAAGTTTAATTAGAAAAAACTTAAAAGAGATATACCGACAGGAAAGGGAAGGCCAAACGAGGTTGTGGTTGGCAAACCAGTCATATAGCACGGGAACTAGGGATTTCCACTGAGCGTAGCGATCCTCCATAGCAGTCTCAGCTTCTATCTCCCTCATTTCACTTGTTCGAGAGTGTTAGTTTAATTTTGTTCAATTCACCGCTGATTGACGGTCCCGGTAGCGGTGGAGCACGGCCGGGTTGGGTGGCTACCGCCGAGTCAGAGTTATGCCCTCACTCCTGTGTGCAACTCAATTTGAACGATGTAACGGCAAACCAATATGAAGAAGAATAAAAAACGAAAATAATACTATCTCACAAAGACTTCGTGCGACACATATATAGGACAATGTTATTAGAATAATTAGGTTTATTCCCCTTAAACTCACCTACTGTCTCGATTTAAGTTCGTTCGATTGAAATTTATACTTCAATTCATTTCAGATCAGTTTAGATGAGTATTTCGGCTGAATCAATACATTTATAATGTTCATAATTAAAATAGTAAAAGCTTAGACCGTTGATTTTGTGGTCGTCGGAAGTTGCTCTGTTTTAATGTGCTCTGTTTTTCGATATTGTTCGTTTTTACGTTATCTAAGAATTATTTGAATTCGGTGAGTATCTACAAGTAATTGAGCAACATTTAATGAGAGGTGGGTGGGCTCACTTATTAGCCGCCAGTTGTCGTTGTGTAGGTTGTTTGTTTATATCAACGAAGTTGTCGTATTAAATTTGTGTGTTCAATTCATTTATTATGTTCAGGAACAGAATCCGGAGTGAAGCATATGGGGTGTTCCCCATATGTTTAAGTTGCTTACACCAACTGCTTAGAGCATATTATGTCACAATTTTGTTTAGTATATCGTTACTTAATAGTTGTGCACTGACAAGAGGATATAATTCAAGCTTTTTTAGTAATGAACGTAGGGATGATGATTGCCATGAGTTGGTATTACATTAAGAGAGTATGCTTTCCAAATTTGAAAACATGAAGTGTATATGAAACATTTAGCTGAGCTAATTGATGTTGGTTGTAAAATCTCTTTGTGAAGGAGCTCGTTATGCTTCAAACTACTTGGCGCTCTATTTGTGGATAATGGTGGATTAAAAGGCCACTAAGTATGTATCCCTTGAAGATAAATGTGGCAACTTTCCTTGCCAATATACTAGGTCATCACACCAAGCATAGTGTCCCAATGTTTGCATTTAGGCGTTCTAGTCGCCGTACAATCAGCACATACTTTAATGGGGTTATGCAATGTGTGTTAACGCTACATGACGTTCTACTTACTCGTCCCCAATTCTCAATACTTACGTGGAGGAACCATGGAGTCACTTTGAGGAGGCCATGTGTTTCGTTTGTGGGGTCAACGTATCACTTGAAGAGAAGTCGAGTAATGTTATCCACCCAAATGAGTTAAGGCTCAGGTCGCAAGGGTCAGGTCATTGTAAAAGATATCAGGGTCAAACCAATCAACCCCCC